>PVJO010008729.1:0-73576 GCA_004026905.1 Hystrix cristata | reverse complement strand
GTTGTTAGCAGCAGGCTGACTCTCTTGAGAAATCATAAAGGAAATTCTACAAGCTGAAACCCAGAACCTCAGAATCTCACGTTGGAAAATGTGCATATGTATCTCTGTGAACAAAACGTTTCTTCATGACCCTTTGTCATCCTTTTTATGGTCCTTCTGGTATTTTAATTGCTCCTTCATTTCTATTTTCACTGAGAATATATTTTCTATAACTCAGATTTTTAAATGTATTGAGACTTGCTTTATCGCCAAGAATATAGTCTGTCTTGGTAAATGTTCATGTTTAATTGCAAAGACTGCAAATTCTACTGTTGTTATTGTTCTGTAACAGTCAGTTAGATTCATGGTGTTGTTCAAATATATATTTTAGCAGAACAATATGTTTGGAAGAAATAATTAGAAGACTATATTTAGAAGAAATAAAAAATCTGCCTGTTCCTATATCTACATTGGTTCTATAGTTTAAAAATGCTTAGAAGGAAAACACCAGGAACAGATGGTCTCATGAATGTTCCAACAAACATTTAAGAAACAAATCATACAAATCTTAAATAAAAAGTTTTCAAAAAATAGAAAAATTAAAACCATTTCACAACTTCTTCCATAACACAAGACTAGTTGTCTTACCAAAACCCAACAGGGACATACAAGCCAAGAAAGTTCAAGACCCAAATTCTGCAAACAGATGAAAAATTTTTAATAAAATGTTAGCAAATCCAATCCAAGGATACATTAAAAGAATAACACTCTGTGGCCAAGTAGGGTTTATTCCAGAATGGAGAGTTGATTTCACCTTTGAAATCCAATCAGCTGGTTTCACTCCAAGGAGAGTATCTGTGTTTTGTTCATACGATGTCAGAGTTTTTAAAAATCTAGATAATTGATGCCTATAGTATAGTTCATATTTGTCAGCTGGATAATTATTTGAATGAATAAAAATGAGATCAATTTTTCATGAATTCTTTTAAAATGTCATACTGATTTGGGTAATCACATACTATATGTTTAGTAAAAGCTTCTAGTGAGGCAGGAAAGCTGCAGGCCTCAAACTCTAGATTCTGATAAAGAGTCATAAAATCCTTCCCCAGATCTTTAGAAATAATAATGAGACAAGGCAATGGCTGACCCAACCTGACCCTAGTCAGGTGCCTTTATAAACAAACCCCCTCCCCTCACTCCCTAACCCTCAACCAGGGATGGGACTTTAGCCACACTTTCCGCTTCTGTAACCCGCCCACGCATTGCAAAACCAAAACCTCGCTCCCCATATAAACCCCAAGACTTCTGTGTTCCAGTTCTAGGTTTTCAGAGTACAAACTCTCCTGGGTCTGTTGACTTAAATAAACCTGAGTTCTCCAACTCTGAGTGCACTTGGTCTCTTGCAGAGCTGTAATACTGGGCTGTAACACTTCAGCCGCCACACTAGGACCTATCATGGGGAGTTATACGCTTTTGAACTCGAATTAGCAGAAATTTGGTTTTGTCTCCAGCACCCTCGGGCTGCAGCATCCCCGTGATCCCCGGCATCTCGCAGAGCTCCGCATCTCACACCTGCAGCCTCTCACAGGAGGGGCGAGCACCTTTTTCTTGTTCTCGCCGCTGTCCAGGCTCTTTTGCTTCCTACTCATATTCCCTCTGCTCTGTGTTCTCCTGAATGGAAGAAATGGAAATGTAGGAAAAGACAAAAAGGTAGGGTCTGTTGTTAAATGGTTCTGCCCCATTACCATGGCTGTCCTGGTAAAACCAAATCTCCTCCACGAACTATCCTTTCATTTCCATTCTCCTCTTATTTTACCCCTAGCAGAGAGACATTAGTATTACTGTTTGATGTTTCACAAAGTCTTTTATCATGGTGAGAATAATCTTCTCAAAGATGGGTTATAATGTTTTATCTTCGGTCTTGAATTATTACAGCTACTTTAATCTTTTCCATTTATTCTACAAAAATTGGGGCTGAGCAGGGATCTCCTAGTGGAGCTGTGTTCATTTTACAGAGTCAGAAAAACTAAATTAAGAAGCAACAACTCTGCGCTTGATAACACAGCAGATTCAAAAATGAATACTTTCACATGTCAAATGGTTTTCATTTTTGGAGCCAGGCTAGTAGTGATTTTATTATCTAACACCCTTTGTTATCAGGTCATACACTCTGATTTCATCTGAACCTCTGCTAGAAGTCTGTTCTCAGTCTGGAAAAAAATAATCCTTCCATTTGGCAAAAGGAGCTCTGGACAAAGAAGGGCCAGTCTGTTGATGTCAGTGCAGAAAGAGGTAAAATTATAAACAGTAAAGCTATTTCAGGATTTTTCTCCTAAAAGATGAATAATCACAAACATTCTGTTCTTCAAAGTTTGTAGGGTTATTTGCCAAAGTCCATTTTACATATTTGGATTTCAGAGTTTTATATTTCTTGTAGAATGCTGGTTCTCAATCTCTTAAGCCTTTTTCCCCCAAATTTGTCACTGTAGGTAATAATATTAAATTGATGTCTTCAACTCCCAAAGGTGGATACAGGGTCTGCTATTTTTGTTAGAATAAAAAGTGTTAGATCATCCTGTTTTCTCCTCTTTTATCCATCAAAGTAACTATGCTGGTGACCCCAGCAGATCCCTCCATCTAAACCAATGTCCACCCAGGTTCTGCCTTTCTCTGGGGGAGCCCAAGGGCAGCTCCTCGGATTCTGCTGTGACCTGCCACCTCTGTGACCAGGCCAGCCCCGGGTGGGATGGCAGTAAAGACAGTTGCAGGGTCTGCAGAGCTGCAGAAAGAGAGTAAGAAATATGAGCACCCATATAAAGATGAGTAGACATGGACATACTCCTCATCAGGTAAAAAGTAATCTTGGTGAAATTTTTTTTTTTTTTCTGGTTCAGATATTTTTTGAGTAGATTTGAAAATTGGAGAAAACAGTGTCTTTCTCTAGTTTAAACTGAAGACTTGGCTGCCCAGCTCTGGAGAGAGCTTGTCCCTTCACTGCTAATAAAGTAAATACAAGACAGAGGTCTGCAGGAACAAGATCATCCCACCTCACTCTGAGCTCTTCCTCTTATGAGCGCTACCTCAGCTCCCTGCGGCAGGCCCGTGTGACGCCACTGCTTCCGCCTCCCAGCGGTCTACAGTCATCCCCTGTCAGTCACCACCGTCACAATTTTTCTTATCATTCGGAAACTCAGCTGAATTCTAGAGTCCGTCACTCGTGATCAATGTCAGATTAACTGGCCTGCTTTATTCCACATGCGAAGCTACAATGCAAGCCAGGTACAATCCTATTCTCATCTAGTGTTCATTCGTACTTACTCAGCTGAATGTGGTTGACGAAAAACAGACAAGCAGGAAGGTTATTCTCATTTCAATTCTTGACTGCTGGCCTGGCGGTCTCCCTACATTTTTTGATTTGTCCCTTTTGTACTCTTAGAAGACAATTTCACCTCTACTCTGTCTTCTCCGAACTCTAATAGTTTCTCCCCAAGGACCTCACCCTTGTATGATCACCTGTCCTCTCATTTCAATGAAAAAAATACTTCTGACACCTCCCCATTTGCCACATGGGCCAGTTCCTTCCTGCCTGAGGCCTCGTTGCTGACAGAGAACTGGTCACGCTCCTTGCTAAGCTGTTGTAACCTCCCAGCGTGCACTTGCTCTCCCAGCCTCTGCCCTGAAAGGCCTTTCCCCAGCTCGCCTCTCCTCTGCCTCTGATCACTGACTTACCCTACTTCTCAGTCATTCTCACCAACCTACAAACATGCTACTACTTTTCCCTGTTTAAAAATCTGATTTCCTTTTCTTCTCTGCTACTATCCACTTTCTCCTTCCCTTTAACCCAAAAGTTCTCAAAAGCCTGTTCCATTGCTGATTCTGTCCATTGTTTCTACTGTGTTTCCTCCATTCTTTCTAGAAATTATGAAAATCAGCCATCCCTGTCCCCTACCCACTTTTCCACCAAACTGGCTCCAGATTAATTCCCTGGGAATTCCGCATTTCTATGTCCACAGCCGGTTCTCAATCTCTAGCCACATTTGACCTAGTTAACCACATTTTTCTTTCTGAACGCATTCTTCATTGGACACCATATTTGTCTTTTCCCTGTTACTTCTCTGAACACTATTTCTTGGTCTCTTCTTAAAGATTCCTCCTCACTTCCCAAATCTTTTAAAGGTTAAGTATCTCAAATCAAGTCTTAGATCTCTTTTACTTTTTCATATATCTGTAAACACCCTGCCTGGGTTGTGGTGTCTGGTTGTAGAACTTCAGATCTGTCCATATGATAAGTGCTCACAATTAAATTCCCACCCTATAGCCCTCCAAGCTCAAGACTTGTATATCCAATTGTCAGCTTGACCCTTCCACATGGATGCTGGCTGGTCACCCAGAAATCCTCCTCGTGCTCTCCTCACACATTCTTAACTGTTAGTTAATGGAAGCACTACATTTTCTCACACTTGTACTCTCACTCTCCAAACATCACACACATTCCAAAGCCCTGTCTGCTCTGCCTTCCAAATGTGTCTTCCCAATCTTCCCTGCCTTCAACTCTGGGCACTGCAAAGCCATCCTAATTATTGGTGTCTCTGCTGCAGGCCTGAGCCCTTCAGCATATTAGCAGCCCAGGAGCCACCAGGATCATGTTTCAGTGTAGGCCGGTGTTGCTCTCTCCTCTGCTTAATGTCCTCTCGCAGCTCCCAAAGCCGTGCTGCCTTAAAGTCAAAGCCTTTGTGTGCCCCAGACTCCTTATCTCCCTGGATGATTCCTACCCCCTATTCTCCCTTCCTCACTCTCCCCAGCCACTCTGCCTTCCTGACAGTGTCCCACTGCCTCTCTCCTTCTGCCTGGGGCTGCTCTTTCTCTAGATAATTACATAGCCTGCTCCCTCCACTTTCTTCAGCTCTTACTCAAAGTCTACTTTATTTTGAGGCCTTCCCTGACCATCTTATCTAAGATTTATACTCCATGCATTAACATCCCTTTCCTCCTTAATGCTTAGCTCTGTCTAGCACAATCTGTCCACATCATTTACATTGTTCATTGTCCGTCTGCTGTGATGAAACACCAGCTCCCCAAGTGAGTATCACTTCGCAGGTGCCACTTTTACTACGCTGCTTTGGGAAAACCATCGACACCCTTAAAAATTGTGCCATTGGTCTGTACTCACTTTTGAAAGAAAAATCCAAGTTTTTGAAACATATGGGGAGCCATTATTTATTTTACCATAATTATTTTTATATAAGAGTAAAAATGTGGAGAATGTCCCAAGGTTTATATTAAGGGAAATCAAAATTTTAAAAGTCCTTTTAATTTTGGATTTTAAAATGTAATTGCTAATTCCTCTCATTCTCGTCTCCTTTGAATGTTCTGTGGGAGAGGGCCCGAGAGTTGTTTTGTTTCATTTTAATTAACAGAGCTGGGTCTTCGGGGAGCCTTCCCATTGCAGTGAGCAGCTCTGAAAGTGGAGAAGCGGCTTCCGGGGAGGAGGCCAGCGCATCCCTTGCACCCCTCCCAACCCCAACGCTCTCAGAGACGGTGGTTCTGTGTGGAAGCACAAGCCCCAGGGCGATGTTAGAGCAGCTTTAATCAGAGCTGCTAATTATGAACAATAAGTCACTTCAACCATTTCTTGTGTCTCAAATATAATCAAGGAATAATTAGCAGTCAGCAATAATTCTCAGGCTGGTGGAGTTACACAGCCAGGGAATTTACACTTTATACCGCCACAGAAAGTACTTTGTGGACTAGCCCTCTACTTGGCTTATAATTAGAGATTGTCGGTGAAAGAGCAGGTGTTCTGGAAGTGCCAGGATGCTACCTGCCTGCCGCTGGGAGGTTATTAAGGCTTATGTGTGATGGCACCGAGAAAGCTTGGAAACAGACAGCAACTGTAGGTTTAGGTTTGTCAGGCAGGTTATTGCAATCCCCACACCCCAGGGAGGCTTTCTGCACTTCAGTAAGTGTGAAGGACATAGTTCCAAATCTCAGTGGTAGCTTACTGATGATTATCCTAACAGTGGTTTTAATTGTCTTCCAAATTCTGTGCAGGAAGTTAGTATTTTCTACACCCAGAAAAAAATTAAAGTTCTGTACCAGAGAACCCTGAGAAACACTCAGCCTTCCTTACCCCCTCCAGCTGCATTTGGCCTGCCTGGGGAAGCCAGTCTCACCCGACTCCCTGCCTGCTGGCTTGTCCTCGCCAGCTCTTGCCTACTGCGAGGCAGAACAGCCTGCGGAAATGCAGCGTCTTAGCTACTGCTGTAAAAAACCTATAAAACCTGCCTTCGGTGCCCCCATTTTGCTTTCAAGACAAAACTACTCAAACTCCTCATGCCGTCCCTCTGATGCAGCTCTAGCTGTGGCTCTCTCGTCAAGGAACCTCCTAACCCAGCAGTATTACTGGCTGATGGTCCCCCAAATTCCACTTGCTTTCTGCCCAAAGTGTTTCCTACAGCTCCTCTTCCTGGATGCCCCCTCCGCGTACGGCATTAGTATTTTGATGGGGAGAGATTGAATCTGTAATCATGGTTAACTCTTTTCTTTTTCATTTTAAATCTACTTTAATTGTACATGTTTTGGGGGTACAGCATGATAATTCAATACATAGAGTGTGTAGTGATCACGTCAGGGTACTTAACATTTCCATTTTCTTAAACATCTAAATTTATATTAGCATAGAAGAATTGTACATATTTATGGGGCCAGGTGTGGTATTTCAATATGTGGATGCAACGCATGCTGATTAAATTAGATAGTCCGTATTTCTATGTCCTTATTACCTTGTGTTTGGAGGTTTTGAGCTTCTGTCTTCTATTTCTTCATAAATATATAACAGGTTGTCATAACTATAGTCACCAACATTGTTGTAGAGCACTAGAACTTATTACTTTTTTCAAATTCTGTTTTGTATGCACTATCCAGCCTTCTTTATCATTCCTCCTCCCATCTTCAGTCTCAAATAATCACTTTTATACATTCCAATAAACGTTTGCTTTTAAAATCCACTTTTGAGAAGAAATTTGAAGTACTTGTTTTTCTGGGTCTGCTAAACTAATGACCTGCTGCATCTATTTTGCTGAAAACAATATCATTTTATGGCTGTATCATATTCCATTATATGTACCTAAGTCACATTTTCTTTATTCATGCATCTATGGACGGGCGCTGGGTTGATTTCATATCTTAGTCATTAAGGATAATGCTGAATAAACTTCCATGTGTATGTGTCTCTTTGATAGGCGGATTTCGTTTCCTTTAATATAACCCAGAAGTGGGATAGGTGTATCTTACGCTAGATCTATTTTTAGTTTCTGAAGCGCCTCCGTGCTGTCCACCGGAGTCTGCACTAATATACTTCCCTGCCAGCAGTGCGTAAGAATTCCCTTTTCTCCAGATCCTCACTGGGATCCGCTACGTCGGACACTTTGGTAATAGCTGTTCTAAGTGGGGTGAGTTGACACCTCATTAAGGGTTTCACTTGCATTTCCCTGATGGCTAATCAAGTTGAGCATTTTTTGGTGAATTTTTTATTTGAATTTTGCCTTTTGAGAAGAATTTATTTATAATCTTTGCCCAGTTTTAAATTGGATTGTTTGGTTTGTTGTTGTTACTGAATTTTTAAAATTCCTCATGTATTCTGGATGTCAGTCTTTTGTCAGGTGAATGGTTTGAAAACATTTTCTCTCATTCTGTGGATTGTTCTTCATACCGTTGATTGTTGCCTTTGCGGTGCAGAAGCCTCTTAGTTTGATCAAATCTCATGTGTCTTTTTTTGCTTTTGTTGCCAGGATTTTGGGGTCTCACCCAAAAAAATCAGTGCTTATACCAAAGTCTTGACATAATTCCCTTATGTTTTCTTCTATTAGATTCAGAGTTTCACATCTTATATTTAGGCCCTCGATCCATTTTGAGCTTATTTTTGTGTACATAGAGAGATGGGGGTCAAGTTTGAGTCTTCTGCCCGTGAGTATCCAGTTTTCCCAGCATAATTCTGAAGAGGCTGCACTTTCTCCAACGTATGTGCTTGGCACGTCTGTTAAGAATTGGTTGGCTGTCAATGCTCGGGGTTATTTCTGGGCACTCTCTTCTGTTCCATCTGTCTATTGGTCTGTTTTTATGCAAGTGCCATTCTGTGTTGATTGATTATTATAGCTTTGAGGTGATTTTGAAGTCAGCTTTGTTCTTTTTGTTAGAGACTACCTTGGCTGTTTGGGGTCCTTTTTTTTTACATATGAATTTTAGGACTTCTTGCAGTAAGTTCTGTGAAGGATACAATGAAAGTTCTGTGAAGGATACCATGAAAAAAGGGGACCCATCCCTCAGCCCTGTCTTCCGAGTCCCAGTCCACCATCCTCACCCTGGTGTTGGCTTTGCTGCTTCACCTCCCCGTGGTGTCTCTTCCCGCCATCTTTGGTACCTCCATCCTTTAGCCCTGGACACTCTGCTTCCTTCCTTCCCTCCCTATTGAAGTCTAGTAAGTCCTTTAAAAATTATGATCCCATTTGAATTTTGTAAAATCTTGGAATTATATCTGTCTTTTTCCAGGGAGTTATCCAATTATTCGAACATCTTTTGTTAAAAACATCCATTCCCCTATTAAGTTGCTTTGACATCTTTATGTGAAATCAATAGATTGTATAAATGGAAGTCTGCCTCTGGACTTTTTATTCACTTCATTGATCTTTCTATCCTTATGCCAACTTCACACTCTCTTGATTACTGTAGGTTTTTTCCTAACTCTTGAAGTCAGCAACTGTAAGTCTTCCAACTTTGTACTTGCCCAAGAATATGTTGACTATTCTAGGTCTTTGCATTTCCATGTAAGTTTTAGAGTTGGCTTTTCAATTTCCAAAGAAATGCACTGAAAACTATGATTAAGATTGCCTTGAATCTGTAATCATGTTGAGGAGAATCGACGTCTTTATAATACTGAGATTTCTGACCCGTTAGCATAGAAATGTGCTAGCACTATTTATGTGTGTTTTTGTTCTTCCAAAACGAGGGAAGCTGCAGTTTCTCATTTTATCAAACTCCAGGTTGCCTCGCTGTCTTGTTTGGGTCTCATGTCTTCCATTCCTCGTGCAGCCAAATATTCATATTCACACATGCCTGAAAGACTTACTTCCTACCTGGATTTTGAATGACCCATCCTGGACTCTTTCTCTTTGTGCCTTCTTCAAAATAAGTTTAATGTATGCGGTTTGTTGCTTCCAAATGCAGCTGGCCTGCTCTATCTGTGGGTTCCACATCCCCAGATTCAGTTGAATACATTTAAAAGATAAAAATAGATTGAAAATATTTAGATGAAAATGAGCAAGTACAAGACCATTTTCTTGTCCTTCTTGCTGAAACAATACAGTGTAACAATCGGCATAGCATTTAGATTGCGTTGAGTATCATAAGTTACTCAGAGGTGATCCAACATGTGTGAAAGGGGTTGGGAGACGTAGCTCAGTGGTACAACCATGCTCACCTATCTGGACGGGACCTGGGTGGCACCTGGGTGCCGTTCCCAGCACCACATGAATAAACAGACAGATGAAAGTGCTGAGCAGGTTCTATGCAGATACTATGTCATTTTCCACAAGGGCCTTGAGCACGCACGGATGGAAGTGTCCGTGGAGGGTTCCTGGAATTGTCCCCCGTGGACACCAAAGGACCATGCGTGTGACATCAACTGCTCTTCTCTGCTTAAGTAGATGTCAGCAGGGGACTGTGCATTAATAGCCTGAGGGTGACTTTGCTTTTGGCTTTCTGTCACTTCAGAATGAGACTATTAGGAGAATATGAGAATCTTAGGAGAAATTAGGAAGAAATATTAGGAAAATTCAAAAACATGCACACATGATGTTGATAACAAACAAGCAGAAAAGCATGGGCGATATCGCCAAGAGGAAATATCAAACGGGGCAATGAAAGCACGGTGCTGGAGCACGGCTCTGTCAGGAGGGAGGCAGACGCCCACTGCCCAGCTCTTTGGGAAATCTCATTATCCCACGTTCCTGCAGGGCAGCACTTGCAAGAATCCTGCCTCTTCGTGCCTGGACTCTGGTGTGATTTTCTACAGACACCAGCAGTTTCTGAAAGGAAAATTCCATTTTCATGTTTTCCTTTGGGGAAGCTATTTTGATAGTGAAAATGTAGTATTGTAAGAATATGACAAGATGACACTTTCCCTCCTCACTCTTCCTCTTGAAACAGCACACCAAGGCCTCTGTGTCCAACACCAATCAAAAGTGATTCTGATGAGTGCAAAAGTTACTGTGTGTGTTTGACAGCCAGTGACTAGCGCACAGGCTACAGTGAGCTTGGAGGATGCAGGGGAGTTGTAGCGCCTTCCTTAAAATAAAACCCCCAGGATGGAACACTCAGGCATCTAATTTCTTAATTTTCTCTCGTTATCGTAAAATGAAAGCACACTTCCTCTGAAAAGTTTAGAATATACAGAAAAGGCAAGGGTGAAATTAAAAGTACTTATAATCTCATTGTCTAAAAGCAATTATTACCGACAGTGACGTTTTTTCCAACCAATTTCCAAGAACCTTTTGAAGAAGATAGAGCATATAAGATTTACATGCTCTTTTTTCCCACCTGACACTTGTGGACACCTCTGCTGATACCTGAAGTACAGAATCTGCAAATGTTATTTGAATGTCACCTTTTATCTCAGGGCATGTTTGCTTGTTCAGCCTCTGTAGGTTACTTACAATAGCTAACTCTACACTTCGTGAAAATCCCCTTTACCAAGCAATTTAGTTATTTCCTTAACTATCATACATATTATGGCTTTAGGATTTGAAATTAGTGGTTCAAAGAAAAAATCCTTTTAGAAGTTCTTGGCACATAATTTACCAATGATTTTCTTAAGGAGTACAAAATTTTTCTCACCAAAATGACCAAAATGTGTTCTTCTCATGATAACTCTGTCAGTGCTGTGCATTATTGACACAGGAGAGACAAGAAAAAGAAGAAAAAAGAAAAAAAAACAAGGAATAAAAGAGAATAAGAGGAAAAACATGAAAACAAAGCTTTTGTACATAAGGAGAGAAAGCGGGGTTGGAGGGAGGGGAGAGGGAAAGGGAAAAAAGGAAGCAGTAAGATATATCATGTGCAGGTACAAATTCCCTGTGATGGATGTTCTCATTATGTATATCTAAATGTGACACTAAAATAAAATTTTTACAAAAAGCTCAGCAAGTCAAGTTCCACTACAATGACTTTCGGGGAGTTTAACTGGAATTACACTGGATCTATAACTCAGCCTGAGAATTGTTAGCCCTTATTACGACATCTTTTATATATAAGCTTATGTCTCCATTTCTGAAATCAGCTTTGGTAATTTTAAATAAAATGTAAAATTAGAAAAAAAAGAAAGAAAGAAAGAAAAGAAAACTACCTCACATCATGTGACTGGGCCTAGGGGGCGCTGATTCAAACCCTGCTGTTCTACCGTGTTCTCGAACATCAGCTCAGCTCATCCAGGAAACCCTGAAATCCCTCAGTGGAAGGAGATGCCTGAATTGAAAGTGTGTCTTCAACAGAGTGCTGGAAACTTGGATTCACTGGAGACCTGGCCACGGAGCATCCAGCCATGCTTGGTTATTCATTGTATGTTTGTCCGCGGGGGTGCAGTTTCATGCTGTAACAAAGAGCCCAAACTAGCAATTATTTTCTATTCCTAAACAGATGTAGAGCATCTGTAACTACGAGGAACCCAAAAATCCTATTGGTTCATTTTCTGTGTGTCTCACCACATAGCTTCCACCAAAGGGTCCCGGCTGGCTGCTCCAGCACACACTGTCCCATCCTTACTACAGGTGGGGAAGGAGGAAAGCAGAGCCCTTCTCTTTATGGGTACAATCTGGAAGAGGTATCACAATCTGCTTCTCTTACAGCCACTTAGACAGCAGTCAGCTCTCAAGGGACAGTGTGTGTGTGAGGAGTCAGGAGAGGCAGCTTTCTCCCCGGACACACTCCACACTCGGAGTCCACTGCAACTATTAAAGAAAGAAAAGACACATGGATGTTGGTAGGAGAGCAGCTTTGGCTGTCCGTGGTCTCTGACATGTTAACTTGCCTTTACACATAGCACCTCTGTGAAAGATGTGCTCCCTCTTTTAAAGAGAGGCTGGGAAAGAGCAAGATGTGGCATCTAGGAAGACTTTATTCAACTCAGGAAAGGGGTAGTGAGAATTCCAGAAGTTGGGGAAGGCAGTGTGGACTAGCAAGCTGAGCAGAAAGCTTGGGGACCAAGGAGGCGAGACCAGGTAGGACACTGCTCCACCAGTCCCAGCAGATGAATAAAGCCGAATGATTTCCTGAGGGCTTGACTGTGTGGACAACACATTCTCTTGGAGAATTTAGGGAGAAGGATACATGTGCCAAGAAAAACAAACAAGTGAGTCAGGCTGAGCAGCTATTAACTTGAGGCTAATATTGTGCACATTGCGTAGAGTTGGTACATGTACATAACACATGATAGGATGGTATTTGGCTGTGTTGTAAATGATATTTTTAAATAAAATAATGTAAACAGGAAATTGTGGCATCGTGGGTTGGCTACAGTTCCCACAGAATTAGTATGTTGAGATTTAACCCCCAGCTTACGGTCCCCCGTGTAGCAGAGCTTTGAGGAGCTGACTGAGAGCAGGCCAGGTCATCCAGAATGTTGAGCTGGGAGCGAGGCCTTTTGCAGACACCCTGGGAGCCCATCTTTCTTGTTCTTCCTGTCTGAAAGAGGTTGTGGTCTTGCAGACTGCAGCTTCACATCTGCAGAGTGGAGGTCCCTTTCCACCATGTCCCACACGACTGAAGCCATGACACTTTGCGTCCTGGTGGCTCTGCGGAAGTGACGCTCCTCAGTTCAGCTGCTCTGCTGCACAGAGCCATGGCTACATGGGAGTCAGCACAGTGCTGTCTCCCATCCATGTCCACCCGGTGTGTAAATGAGAAGACCCAGCAAAATGTCTGCTACATCTGCCTGTGGATGAAAGAGGACAGTTTTGTTACATGAGCCATGGTTTTAGAAACATACATGACTTAAAAATAAGATGACTCTTGAGAAAAAGTGATGTTGAGTTTGCAAGCTGATTAATGAAATGGGTATCTGTCAGTACTTGGTTTCTTTGTGACAGTCTTTGCCGTGCACTTTGGAAGACCTGGAGACCCCCTGGGCCTCCTCTTTGCTTGGAAGGAAGCAGAGACCAGAGCTGCTGAGGTGCTGTGTGAGGTCTGCCCGTGAGCTATGGAGGGGGCAGCAAGCGCACCCAGACCGCCTGCTTGTTGAGTCCCAGTGCAAGGTGGTGCAGTAAGGCCTGCACCCTCCGAGGCCTGCCAGCCTCAGACAGGGTGGGTGCGGTTAAGCAATGATACGGGAAGGGACAGAGTGAGGGGAAAGATAGCAGCTGCCAGAAAATCTGCCCATTGCAAGAGTTGCTTTGGGAGCATAGCTTTGTACATCTGGAGCATAGCTTTGTACATTTGCAAGAACTCCACAAATCCTACTTTAGTGGGAGGGCAAGATTAGAAAACAGAGATTGCACCAAGGGTGGGCGCTTCAGATGAGTGCCATCCAATTTTATACCTATGCAGGCAGAAGCAGGAGGGAGCGAGGTCCCTTCAGCTGTGGCCTGTGGCATGCGGGCCCCAAGAGTGCTCAGAGCTAGAGCACCGAGCAGGGTGCAGCTGGGACAGGGCTCACTGGACAGTGCCCCGGGCATCACCTTTCAGTGCCTGAGTATTTTAAAGATGTTCCTTAAATAAATTATTGAGGTAATGAATGTGTGCGTTCCTGTTTTGTACAAGGCTGAGTTTTGAAGGAAGATGTGTAAGCAGCTGGGCTCGGAGACACTGTGAGGCAGACAGTCAGAGTCGCAGTATTGAGCTGGCCCAGCAGCTGCCCTTGGGGCTGTTGCATGCATGAGGCATGAGCAAGCAAGTTTTGAACCCAAGCCGAAGGAGCTGCAGATGCAGAGGTAGAGACGCTGACATATTCCCCCCAACTGGAGAGGGTGAGAGCTCAGGTTGGTCTCTCGCCTGAGGATCTGTCTTCTGGAAAATTTAAAACTCCAGACTAGAATCTCATCTGAGTTGAGTCCGAATTTACACTACACATGAAGTGAGGGGAAGTATAATTAGAGGGATTAATATAAAAATTGGTCCTAGGCCAGTGATATTGCTGAGCCATCTGGAAGAATTAAATGAAAAGCTAAAATTAAATGGAGGGATATTTCACCCATGGAGGCTCTGTGGCATTGATACATACAAGACAATCACTACTTGAAATTAAAAAACAAACATGGACTAATCTTCTGTGAAATTCCTGCAGAAAATTCCTACTTAGGAGTACCGGTGCCAGGGGAACTTCAAATTGTAAATTACGAATGTCAGGCTAAAGTATATAGGCTTTACATCTTTAAAAAGAAGAATATAAGTTATAGAAAGTATAAGAAAAAAACACAATTTAAAAAGAAAAGGATTATGCTAAGAAAAAAAAAAACTTAGGCATAAGGAGAAAACATAAAATTAGATCTCTAACAGTAACAGAACTCCAGCTAGATAAAAGATCTAATTATAAATACAAAGCTTTAAGAGTTCGGAAGTTTGGTTTCTACTCAGGGATGAAGGGAGTTGAGGAAAGAATTGCTCACATTATTACAACAGCAGAGAGACAGGACCTTTGTTCCTGCCTCAACTGTTCCCATCAGAGAGTTGCTCACGGAAGACCCAAAGAATCCCACTTCCGGTGTAGACCAGTGCGGAGGAAGACGCGGCTCCCTGTGCCTGCTGACCTAAGTCAGGCCCACCAGGACCCCAGTGAGCAGGATCCTGCCGGTGTGTTTGTCAGCTGGCAGGACCAGGTGCAGGTGGTAGAAGGGTGTGCCGTCCAGCAGTCAGGGTAAGGGGTGGGGTGGGGCTGCATTTTCCTGCTCCCCTTTCATCACAGACTCCTCTCCACATGAGAGGGGGGCTGCCCTGAGAGAGGCATGAGAAAAATATCTGAATTCATTTTCTCCATTTTCCAGCTCAATGTCTCGATTTGCTGGGAGACAGAGTATGCAGCAAAGCAGTCTTGCACCTGGGAGCAGTAATCAGAACAGGTCTCGAGCCCTGGAAGAGAAGCAGCGATACAGCTCAGACCCCAAACTCTGCCACAAGAAGGGGAAAGAGCACTGTGGAGTCCTCAAGATCCCAAGACACAAAGGTCCAGGGCTACAGGTTAATAGGAACAGAGAACTCCGTCAGGCCCACGCAAAGTAGTAAGCATTGCCAATGAGTAAGGCTAAGTCACTCCTGGGAAGGCTGTGCAGGCAGACTTTCTCTGAGGATCAAGGTCTGAGAAGAGTTAAATTGGAGGTGGGCAGACACAGAGGAGAAATGTGTAGAAAAGCTGCATCCATGCTGTACTCAGGGTGTTGCTGGGAGAAGCCTGGGGTGCCCCAAAGGTAACCATAGCAATGAGAAACCTCAATCCCAGCTCAGCTCTTGACAAAGTCAAAGGTCACTAACTGTGTCTCTGTGTCTCTGTTTGGTAAATAAAATTTTATTCAAACACAACCTACTTTTTACATATTGTCTAAGTCTGCTTTCAGGAGATGATGGAAGAGCTGCAGAGATTTCATGCCCACAAGGCCTAGAATATTTACCATTTGGTCCTTGACAACACAGTTTCCTGATCCTTTGACTAGACTGAGCCACAGGAAAGCCTGAGCCAAATGCAACAAAACTATTTATTTAGTTCTACGGTACAGTGGAAATCTTTCATCAGAAAATGATAAAACAAAAAGAGAAAGAAGGAAGGAAAGAAATAAAGAAAACCACTAAATGTAGTCATAGATAAGTGAAAAGTAAGAAGATGGAAAAAGTTATACCATGCAAGCAGTGGTCATAAGAAAGCTGCAGTATTTAGCACTGATTTCATAGGAAGTAAACTACAGGACGGGTGATGCTGTCAAAGAGGCAGAGAGGAACATTACACAATAATAAAGGAATTAATTCTTTAAAGAGATATAACAGCAACAAATGTGCATGCACCTACATAGAATTTCGGAGTAGGTGAAGCAGAAACTGATAGAATTGAAGAAATAAATAAACAAATCTGCACTACAGTTGAAGTTAGCGATTCTCTCTTAGTAATTAACAGAACAAGCAAAGGTAGACAAGCCCTGAACAGACAACTTGAACAGATCAACACTTCATCCAACAACAAAAGAATAAGCATTTTCTTTAAGTAAACATGGAACATTTGTAGAAATAGAACAAATACTCATAAGCCAGCTTTAATAAATTTAAAGGAATAAAAAGCATGCAAATTATTTTCTCTAGTCTAAGATCAAAACTAGAAATTTAGAACAGAAATGTATCTGGGAAATCCACACACCTTTAAAAGTTCAAGAGTATATTTCATAATAACCCATTGGTCAAAGAGTGTCAAAAATTTTAAAAAATTTTTGACCTGATAAAATATTGTAAAAGTATCATCTATCAAGATTTGTGAGCTACTGCTAAGACAGTGCTAACAGGGTAATTTATAGTCTTATTAGACAGGAAGAATCATCTTGCACGTCTCACACTCTTCACTTTTTACATTCTTCTTTATTCTTTCCTTTTTTAAATTCAGTACTGGGGATTGAACTCAGAACATTTGCACTAAATTACGTCCTCAGCCAATATTTTTAATTTTGAGACTGAATCTCACTGGGTGCCAGCTTGTGACCCTCCTGCCTCAGCCTCCCAGAGTGCTGGGATTATAGGCAGGTACCACCACTCCTAGCTGTCTCATATTCTTAGTCTGAAACAATCTACTCTAAATCTAATCTCAACTGAAAATTCCAATTTAAGAAAATAGACAAAAGAGAAAATTAAACACTTCAATCTAGTTAGAAATATGGTTTCTCCCAAAGTTACAGGTGAACAGATCTGAAATACAGACAAAGGAAAGGTCAAGAACCTGCGTGAGACTGAACATTAAGGGGATGTGGAGAATGGAAATACGTGGGGTCCTGGGACGGAAAGGGGACGTGACCTTTCTAACCCAGTGAAGTCCACAGTCCGGAAGGCCATCCCCGCCCAGAGCATAGCTACCTCTGGGTAATTCGTTCCCTTTCCTGTTTATTATTCCAGTATATGCAGATTTCATCAATTATTAGGCCTCCCTTTGAAAATAGTTTTAAATTATAGTGTATTTTAATAATGACATAAAGCATAGAAAATTATTTTAGCAAGGCACAAAAAGCACTGTCCTAGAAAACTGATAAATTTAACCATATTATATTTAAAAACCGAATATTACAAGTATCACCATTCACGAAAAGGGCAATCTACAGACAACAAAAAAATATCTTTTATGCATATAGATTTTAAAAATTTCTTCAGTCTGTACAACCACCGCTGCTTGTGTATGAGAAAAAGGCAAATAGTCCAGTAGACAAATGTGCCAAAAATGGATGTAAATCTTTAATCACAAAAGAGATTACTGAGCGACTCCAAAAGACATAAAAGATGCTCACTGTAAATTAGGGCACTGCTATTTAAAATGAAATTTCTATTTTATGCTCATCTGATTGTCCAAAATCATAGCAACTTACCCCACTTTTAGATCTCACAAGGGTGTGGGAGACCGGAAATCTGTAACTTGCCGGGATGCATGTGAAGTAGTGTAGTCACTCTGGGGAGAAGCTTTTCTACACCTAGTGTGTTAGTCAGGGTTCTCCAGAGAAACAGAAGCAATAAGATGTGCATTTAGAAAAAAATACCTATATTACAAAGATGCACAATGGAGTCCGTGTCTGCAGAGTGAGTCGGGTTGGGTGCCAAGGACAGGGGATGGTACACAGGGGCAGTCCACTGAAGAAATCCTCCGGCTCATGGAAAGTCTTGTTGTTGCTGTTGTTGTTTGTTTTATTTGGGTCCTTTGCTGGTTGGATGAGGCCCAAGCACTAAAGTTGGCTAATTTAAAGGGTGATCTCATCCAAATGCGTTCTCTGATTGGAGGCACAACTCTAATCATTGTTCCGGGTAAAGCTGATATCCTCTTGTCTGAATCTGTTTGCTGTTGCTGGTAACACAAACAGGGTGAGTCTGAAAAAAAAGATGTTTGTTTTGGCTCATGGTTCTGGATCAAGGTTGAGGACCACATCTGTAGCTGTCCTTGCAGATGGCAGAGTCCAGGTCACACAGGATGTCGTGAGGTGAGGGACGGAGCCACTGGGTGACCGGGCTGAACTGGGTTTTAGAGCAGACCAGCCCTCAGGATGAATCATTAGCCCTTTAATCCCGTGAATGGATTAAGCTGCTCATGAGCACAGCACCCAGTCACCTTTTAGAGATCTCATTTGTCTCTAACACTTACTATATCCAACATAAATCACATTTCCGTGTGAGTCCCAGAGGGGTAAAACCGTACTGGAACCATAGAATCACCCTTGGCAAACCTTAGTGTGTGAGATGAAACATACATATGTATGTACATGTATGTATGTATGCATATATACATATAGATGTGACAAACTCTGTATAAATATTTTTATACTATGCATTAAACATAGTATAAAACACACTTGTGTATACAGATCATAGAAACATGCACAGAAGTGAGATATATCAGCCTTTATATAAAAGAAAGAAGGGGATTTGATTCTAACGGACTCTGACATTTTTATTTCTTCTAAGAGAACTCAAAAGACCCTAGCATGAATATCCCAAATTTTAAGACTTATTAAATCTGAGAGTTTGAGTTTGTTGGTGACTGTTTTGTTCCATGCTAGAAATATTTCTCAATTTAAAAAGAAAAATACAGGGGCTGGGGATTTAGCTCAGTGGTTAGAGTGCTTGCCTTGCAAGCACAAGGTCCTGAGTTCAGGTCCCAGAACCAAAAAAAAAAAAAAAAAAAAAGAAAGAAAAAAGAAAAATACAAAGATGTCTTGTAGCGACATGGCAGGGACATTGGGGAGCAGCTGTGGGGGCTGCGCTCAGTTCTTAGGAGTCCGTGTCTGTCACCAGGCTGTGCGCAGCAAGGTGTTCATTTCACTACTTACATTAGTTTCCGAGAGTGCTCTAAAGCTGATTGTCAAAGTTTTCTGTTTTTTTTAAGTCTCTGTCTGAACCTAGGCAAATAAACAGATAGAACTAAAATCTGAGAGGTAAAACAAGTTGTTCCCAATAAAATCATCCAATTTGCTCTATAAAGGATACGACCACTTCCTACTCCATGAGAGCTAATCTTAAGAAGCCCGGTTTCACTGACACTGACGTGACCTTTTACGTCCCAGACCCGTGTGTGGTTGGATGGTCATTAATACCTGCGGGGACCCTGGTGGAGGCTGGTCAGCGGCCGTCACTCACCAGGGCACAGTGACGCCGCAACACTGACCATCGGCCCCGAACCTCCTTCACCCGTTTTCTAAGATGACATGTGTGTAGGAAAACTGCTGGTCAATACTTCAATGTGAAATTCTTTGTTCGATTCAAATTTTGTCAACTGATTCTTTTTTTATCAGACTCCTGCAGTCAAGTTAAAAACTGCAGCATAATAACTCAGATGGAGCCACCAGCTGAGTGTTATTTATATAGAAGTTCTATAACTAGCGGGATGCGACACCTGGTCCCAGTCGTGTGCGAGACAGTGAGGTGGAGGAAGCTGAGGTGTCCTGGGAGTGCAGGTCCTTGCAGGTCGTCCTTGTTCCTATCATTTCTGAACTTTGTTCTGGGTTACTTCACTGGTCCGGTACCTGACCAATAGGGACTGTGCTAGCCCTGCTGCCCAGCAGCACCTTTCTGTGGTTTCTGCTCATTTTGAGAGGAATGGGCAGAGCGAGGCCCTTGAAAGAGTGAGATGTGCTGTGAAACGAGTATGTCAGCCCCGGTCTCCGTGTTCGGTGGAGACTCACTGTGTTTTTCTCACTTCCGCAGTGGAGCCGTCGGGAGACACTGGCTCAGCCTATGAAGAGTTCTCAGCTCAGGCGAGGCTGTGAGTCTGTAAGGCACGGCGTTTCCACCCCATCCTTGGGGACCAGGAGCTACTGGAGCAGGTGTGGCTGGACCCAGAATTCCGAGGCTCTGGGGAGGGTTGACCAGGAAAGCTGAGGAAGGGGATGAAAACGACTCAGACTTAGGCACAGAGGTGGAAAAGTAGACCTGGCGCAGGGGCCTTTATGACCAGGCGCCGGGGCTCTCGTGTTTACGGACGCTGCTTTGGTCTTTTTTTCCAGGCATTAGACTGGAAAAGGTTTACCACTGTACTATCACCACTTTTTCTGGCTGAAATTTTATTGGAAGATAGAATATTTAAGTGCTCAAATGCAGAGGGTGTTTTGGAGAAACTATTTCTGAGCAAAAATGGTGACGTTAAAAATTATTTACAGGTAGTATGCTCAAGAGCTGGTTAGTTGAAAAGAGAATATCACAGTTCTCTATGATTTAATCAAGAAAAGGGAACACAATCTGAAATGAGGACATGTCATCCTTGAGGCACAGACGGCATTAGATGCTTAAGTGAGTTACTGTGGCCACTGCCTGTGACGTCCCCAGATCTATTTCATCCTCCACACACTGCCCTCAGCTGCTGAGCCGTTCAGAAACTTTGTGGACTGAATCATACCAGAGGCTAAAGAAGCAGGAGGAAGGCTGGGGTAGTTTCGGAGGTGCTGGAGTTAGGGACGAGCAGAAGGTTGGCACTTGTGCTGTAGCAGGGTTTGGGAACTGGGAAGAGTCCCCTTCTAACCCTTCAATATTACTTGCTGTTGCCAGGATTTTGTACTATAAACATAACCCAGAAATCCACACTTGGTCTTTCAATCTATATTCCTAATAGCAAAAATGTGGAGGGAAAAGGTGAACATTTAGATACCCCCTTTCTCCACTCCCAGACTGGAGACTGAAAAGGGAAGAGGGGCGGCAGGCAGACAGGGAAGCAGCGCCCTCCTCTGTGTCCCGGGGACACACGTGGGTTACCCGCATGGACATGTGAAGCCATCTTCATGGCAGCACCTGCGAGCTTGCTCTCTTGCTCTGCAGTGGTGTTGGCTTCCAGGGATGTTTCGGGAAGTCTCACTACATACTTCCCTTGTCTGGAAGATGGTACTTGACTTGGTTTCTTCCAGGAACCTCAGCTTTGACCTCTTGTGAATGCTGCTGTCATGTGGAGTGATGGTCGAAGCCAATGTGCTTCCCACTGGGGCCATTTGTCCTGGTACCATAAAATGGTAGGAGTAGAGCCTGCTTCACTGCCACTTTCCTCTTCCCTAACATTTCCCTTCGACTCTGTTCCCTTTCATGCTTAAAAAAGCAGATCAAAAAGGGATGAGATGTCAGCTGTGCCTTTCAATTGAACCCCTAATCTTTGCAGAGCAAGTCTTTAGATTCCCTCTCCTCTCCGCCTGACGGGGCTCTACAGGGAAAAGCGCTGAAGCCCCTGCTCCCCCCTCTAGCCCCATGAGTCCTGACACAGTGGCCCTCAGTTTGCAGCTCTCCTAGCCTCGCCTCCCCGGTTTGTAGTTGATAAGGGAAGCTCGGCATGCTACTTCTAAGATTGCAGGCACTTCCGGAAGGGTTTGCCTCTTTTCCACTGGCCCGTTTATATTATGTCCTATCTTTCAAAATGAAAAAGGCTCCATGGAGCCAGTTTCAAAATTTTATTTTTAAGAGGTAATGTTAAAATCAATCAGAAATTTGTTCTTCTTCATGCTGAATAGGTAAGGGGAGGGTACCACTGCTAAGTGAAGAAGGAACGGGTTTGGAATACGTACTATTTAGGAATACGTTCTTGAAATCTGCAGATGGATGCCACTGAGGAGGGAAAGTGAGAAGCGAGAGGAGGGGACGATGCCAGAGTGAGTTTGCTACGTGATCACCCTTCGTAGCAATGCAGGGGTGCGGGTGGGAGGTCTGAGGAGCTCTCAGAGAGGGGAGAATTGTGTAGAGCTGGACAGGAGAAGGGAGGGCAAGAAGCCCTGGAAAAAGGAGCAACACCCCAGCTGTCAGAGACATGGCTGGAGTCAGACTCGGTTTGCTGATAGAGAATGTGATCATGGAGGTGGTGACGCTGACGGTGGCTGTGACTCTCAGAGTGACATTGGTGACGGTGGTGGCTCAATTTTACAGAGCAGGCACTCTGGCCAGTATAAGAGCCTCATGACCACCCCTGCTGATTCTCACAGCTCCGGGATGGAAGTGGTGTTTCCCCCACATTGCACAGATGAGAAAACCGAGACGAACTCCCTGTCTGAATTTTGGGAACTGCTTTCGGGAGACCGCTTGTCTTTTCTGGTCTCAGGGCTCTTCGGTGCCACGCCTGTCTAGGAAGAGCCCTCCACGCCATCTGAAGACTTTGAAGCCGTGATCAAATGCAAAGGAAAGAGTAATCTCTTCTTCCAAAGGACTGAAGAACACAGGCCTGCCGTCTCAAGGCACCTTGATGTGACATGTTTCTGAAGCTGACTATACCTCAAATACTAATGTTAAAAGAAGCTTTTGCTTCCAGAAAGATAGCTACATTTATCTGGTCAACTCACACAGTCCTTAGCGCTCTAGCGCTCAAAAAAATAACAGTAACAGCTAGTGTTTTTCATATGCTTGCCCTGTAAGTGCAGGAGACGTGGAGACTCACGGCTGATCTCCAGTGCAGCAAGATTTGAACACAGCAGCTTTAGTGCTGGGTTCATAAGCTTCATACCACGTTTGAGTCTCAGGAGAGCGAATGCCCACATGCCATCAGAAATCATGGAAGTGACCAAGATGCCCAAAAGTATCGCTAGTGGATCCCATCAGTGTTTTAAATAACTTCTTACTCAGGTATATGTTGGTTTTAAATTCTCCATAGAAATGCTGCCATTCAAAAGGACACTGAAATGTGGGAAGTTTCTAACTTTAAGTGTGACGGGCTTGCGGTTTGGCAATTGTTCTCTTTGCCTGCAATATCACTGCTGTGGATAATAGGATTTTATCGATGTTGACACAAACTTGGAGGTTATCTGCCCTTTACAATAAGATATCAGGTAGTTTTTCAGTTTTCTTTACTAAATACTACCAAAAGGAAAAAAATAATAAATGTGCGCTGTTGTTGGCTATTAATTTGTTGGCAATCTAGACCCACAGTGATAGAAAACTAATAATTGGTGACCTTGAAAATAGTTCCTTTGACTATTACACCTCATTTTAGTTTACTCTGTGGTAACACTTTGGGATTTGGGTCTTGATATGACTAAATTAGCCCTGCAGGGAGTTTAAAATAAATCAGTGGTGCCAGGCCCATCAGTTTAGAAAGATGTCTGGCTCCTGCGCCCCTCCCACATCCTTTCTCAGCCCTCAGCACAGATTTACTTCCCGTGGGCCTCCAGCCTGCAGACATCCCCAGGTGGAGGCTCAAGTCTTGAGCCCTCTTTGCTGGCTGGTGATAGGTGGAGTGGGACAATGACTACTTTGAAACCAGTAAAGTTCTAAATCTTAGTATTGAATGATCCACTATGGCAGAAATGATTTGTCCCTACTCATGCCTGCACCAGGGAAAGAAGCAATAAAGGCCTTTCCACTGGTAAAATAAATGAGCTCTGAGCAGGCTAAGCCTTTAGGAGACTCAGCCTGCCTGCTGCTTTCATAATGTAACATTTATTTCCTTACTTCCAAGAAAAATACCAGGTGTCATCGGAATGTACAGTGAAGGCTTAAATTTTTAAAATTTCCAGCAGCTCTGGAAGTCCTCTTTCACGAGTGTCTTTAGTTGTGCTGTCCTGGCTGCCTGTGTCCTTAATGGATTCAAAACATTGCCCTTTCACGGTAATTTTGATTGGGGAGGAAAGCCAAAAGTCTCACAGTGCCAGATCTGGTGAATAAGGTGGATGAGGACACACAGCATCATGTTTTATGAGCTGCCTTTCCACTGGATGTCTTTCGGCAGCAGCATCCATCGTGTGCGTGTGTGTGTGTGTGTGTGTGTGTGTGTGTGTGTGTGTATTTATCACACCTTATAAAGACACTCAAGAAAGAGAACTTCCAGAACTGCTTCAGAAAGTGCAAGGACAACGGGATAAGTGTGTTCGAAGTGAGGGGGCCTATTTTGAGGGGGATCGATGGCCATGTGTCTTTTACTGTAATAAAGTTTTTAAACATTCGCCATGTGTTTTAATCACACCTTGTATATTCTCTGTGCCCTTCTCATAGGGAAGACCAAGGTCCACTTATGTGTGAAGGCTTTCGTAGCTCTCCTTGTCTCTGCTGACACTGTGATTGCTTTTGCTTTCCTTACTGAACTCAGGACCGTGTAGTAGATGGTATTTTAACACTGGCTTATAAGCTGCTCTTAGCTCAGGTTGCCATAGCAACATACTGCACATTGGGTCCCTGAAACATCATATATTCATCTCTCTCAGTTCTGCAGTCCAGAAAATCCGATATCAAAGTGTTGGTCAATTCATTTCCTGCTGCAGACCCTCTTCCTGTCTTGTGCGTGGATGGCCACTTCCTTGCTGTGTTCCCACATGGCTTTTCTCCGAGAAAGTGACTCACTAGTTGTCGTTTTCCTCTTCCCCTCCCTTCAAAGACACCAGTCGCAACACAGGGCCCAACTGCATGACTTCACCCGAACTCAGCACCTCCCACCGTCCCTCCACACCATCTCCTGGGGTGAGAGCTTCAGCAGATTAATTCTGGGGGACACAAACAGTTAATTCGTAACACCTTGACTACGCGTCATGGAGTCATTATTCTAAATCTTTCTCATCTTTGTTCATTCAAAAGTGAAGGCCTATTCTTTAGCAGGTACTCTAGAAGTATTTTAATATGGCAACAAGTTTCTTTTTAAGGTTCTACATTGATTTGTGTTATGGCTACCCAAGAAGGATTACTGAAGACCCCGAATGGTTTCCAAAACTCTTCCATATATCAGTATATGTATTAGAAACAAAGCTGCCGCAGGACTTATGAAAGAAAGACATTGGGTCAGTATGCCTAAGGAAAGTGCGTTTTTCCAAGAGCAGTGCATTATTTTTTGGTTGATTCTTCCAGGTCTAAAGAAAAAGCTCTGTGATTCTACATCATTGTTTTCCAGATTTTCAAGCTGATAGGAAGATTATAGTAAACAGGGAAAATCAAGAACTGGATGAATTTAATTTACAGGTACATTTCATGTGAAAAATCTCTGAATGAATATTCTATTTAACATAAAACCTCAACGAAAAACTGTAATTTAACAAAGGACTTATAATCTAAATATAATTAAAGAAATAGTTCCCTGTAAACTGGGCATAGTGGTGCATGTTTATAATTCCAGCACTCCGGGAAACTGAGGTAGAAAGATTGCGAATTTAAAAGCCCAGCCTGGGTGATATAGCTCGTTAGGGAGACCCTGTCTCAAAACAAAAAAAAAAATTAAAAAGGTTTGGCAGTGTAGCTCGATGTGAAGGCCATGGGTTCAAAGAAAAGAAATACTTTCCTTTAAGAATTCTGGATAAGTTAATGCTAGGGAAACGGTAAGAAATTTAGAAAAAAAAAGAAAAAGTCAATGACCCCAGTAGAATGATTCTATAAAATCTAATCTAATGCAATTATGCAACTAGCTGTGTAACCTCGTCAAAGTTCTCATTCAGCATCCAAGATACCAGTTTCTCATTTATAAGTCAAGAGAATTGAAATAAATAACTCTGAGGTCCTTTTCTCAAAATTCTGTAACTCCGACATTAAGTGCTTTCATTAGGATTTGTCACACTTATGAAGGTAGTAATAACACTAAATCTTTCTCAGTTACTGAAATATTGGCTTAGCTATTGGATTTGGGGCGGGGGCATTGAGACAGGGTCTCACTATGCAGTTCAGACTGGCCTTGAACTCACTATGTAGTCCAGGCTGGCCTGGAACTCACAGTGATGCTCCTGCCTCAGCCTCTCTAGTGCTGAGATTACAGGTGTTTGCCAGTTTATAAAGAAAGAAGGGAAAAACTTTTGACTCTTATGATTTGTTCCTGGAGCACAGTTTCAAGACAAGACATATCTTGAAAGTGATGGCAGCACCTCACAGATGGCAGGATTCGAAGTCTCTCGAAGGCCCTCTGCAGGTTTGTAACCTGATGACGCTGTCCGTGCCAGGCAGCCACCTGTCCAGGGAGCCCAGATGATCACAGACAGGCGTGAAAGGATGTTCTGTACCTTTGTACCATGAAAACGCACGAGTATGTCATCTTTAATAATAATGAAAATGTCAAGTTCTCTATTTCTTAAGCTACACAGAGAAAATTAATGATTATTTTAGTGGGGGTTTATAAGTTGTCAAAACTTTGGGAACGTTTTGGAATTTTAAGGAGGAACAAACTTATGTCCTTCCAAAGAGTGATAGCAACTTGAAGGTGTTATAGTGGATTAAATAGCATCCTATGAGAATTTGTGGCCACTTGGAATCTCACAATGTGACCTTACTTGAAAATCAAGTTTTTGTGCCATTAAAATGATGTTATACTGCTTAGACTAGGTTCTAAATCTGATGAACAGGACCCTTCCAGAAAGAGGAAAGGACACACAGAGATACACAAGGAAGATGGCCTTGTGAAGATGGGCGGAAGTGGGAGCTGGGCAGCTGCAAGCCAGGAAAAGCTGTGAATCTCCAGGGATGCCAGGAGAGATGAGGCAGGAAAGGATTGTTCCCTGGAGCTTTCTGGGAGACCATCACCTTGCTGACAGCTCGCTTTTGGACTCTGTGCCTCTAGAATGCCTGTGAAAGAATAAATTTCTGTTTCTTTATGTCAGCAAGTTTGTGGTCATTTGTTATGGCAGCCCTAGGAACTTACAAGGTATGAAGTTAGACAAAGGAACGGAAAACAGTGAAGGAGACCGTACATATACTGAAGTTTTAGGATGGTTGTGCACGCTACATTCTTTATCTGGCTCAGTTCTTAGAATTACCTTACAAGACAAGCATCATTCTCTCAGTCTGAAAGGATGAATAACTGAGTACCAGAGAAGCTACAAGACTTTTCTATGATCATATAGCTGCTAAGTGGGGGGTGAGGTTGAAAAGCAGATCCTTATAAAGTCATGTTTCTCTTTCTATCATAATTTAAAAAAAGCAGAAGACTTTGTCAAACATTTACAGATATGGCAATCACAATTAGACCAAGAGCTCAGTTTTGTTATTTAAGAGGGAAAAATAGGAAGACGAGTGTTCTTTCAAGGCAGAAGGTGACAGACATGGATGTTCACTGGAGGGAGGAGGTATGGACGCACATACTCTTGGGAGAAGGGGGTGGTGAGTGGGTGTGTCATCCCAGTCAGTCGGTGACCAACCCAAAGCTTGTCTCCAACAGTCAGTCCTGCCAGGGAACCACACAAAGGCAGCCTCTCTCTTCCTCTTGAAGGGAATGACCAATGTGGTTGAAGTGGACATGCACTAAAAGTGGAACCACACAATCACCTATCAACAAAGGCTGAAACTTGCCTGTTATAGTCTATGTTGCATCTTCAGTATTCTACCCCTATAGTGGTCTGCACTGCAAGCATCCCAGAAATGAACACAATTTTTCATCCAGTTCTGTAGTGTAATGCAGAAAATACGTTGTACATAGGTAGGGGCAACTCATTTATTATCGCTGTCTCCATCACGTAGAAAAGAATGTGTAATTGTCACCATACCCTCTGCTTTCCTGTGGGCCAGCTCTGTGAATCAGTCATGCATTCACTAGAAATCAGCGTCTGTGTGTCGAAAACTGGTATAGAAGCCCCCCCCCCACCCCGGTTGCCTTTTCTAATACATGACTCCATTTATAAGATCCACTCAAATAATTTGCCAGGGAAGTGCTCACGTGTGGATGGGAGAATTTTTTCTTTCATCTGCCTAATGACATCACAATGCTGGAGTATAAATAAGACGGCATTTCAAAGTTGAAAAACTTGGAATGATTCTGGAAGAGGAGAGTGACATTTGAAGATCTCTTTATATTTATATTGCGATGACAAGGATGCTGCTAAGGTAAATCATTCCTTAGGTACTCGGGCATCCAGTAGGCCCTGTCGTTGCCTTTGTTCTTTGGCCCATTGTCTCTGTGTTTCCCTTCTTGTGATCTGTGGACACCAAGAATCAGGGTTCTGAAGCTCCATAATTCCTGGCACACAGAGAAGACTGAGTGGTATAAATTAACTGTGCTCCACCAGGGCTTATGTAAACATTATTCAATGCTGGGCAAGGTGTTGGGAGGGCAACACGTCCATAGATGAATGTAAACCCTGGTGATCAAAGGCCAAATCACATTACCCAGGCTTTAGCATAGTTCCTATTAAAAATGCTAATTAGGGCTGGGCATGTAGCTCCATGGGAGAGTGCTCGCCTGGTATGTTTGATGCCCTGGGTTCAATCCTGAGCACCTCAAAAACAAACCAAAATAAAAGACAAATTGGACTCCACTGCGTGTGTCTCTATAAAGCTGAGTAGAGCAGAAGAGTCAATTTTGAAACTACCTGTTTTCATCATCTCTAAAATGAGTGGAGACCAGGTACAAGTCCCTGAAGGAAAACCTTTTCTATGTTCAGAAGAAAATTATTACCAAAACATTCTTGAAAATAGCGACTATTTCCTAGGCTTTGTCTGCTGGTGGCGCAGTTCTGAAATTTCAGCCCCTTCTACCTCCACAGGTTGTTAAATGTGCCCCCCCCAACTCAAGCGGCTGGCAATGGTAATGGCCTTAATTATAGTACATTTAGGCTCCAAACCGGGGAAGGAAGATGAAGAAAACACTGCTTGGTTCCAGCTTACTGGTCAAAGCCAATTTTAAGTGATTTATTTTGTCTAAGAAATAGCAGCTCCGTGCAGTGAACGAGGATCAAATGACTTTGTGTTTGTCTGAGAAAGGACACTCAGTTCCAGAAATCTCATCTGGAACAGGAAGCTGACAGGCTGCTTGGAGATTTGTCGGCTGCTGTCAGATGCTGGAGTGTTCGGTGGAACAGGAAAGGCAGGGAGGAGGGGCGACCCCAGCATCCTGCTCACCTGGACACAGGCACGTTCATTAGTCAGTACCATCTGAAATAAAGCTGGGAAGAGGATCCGCACTTGGACTGTTTTTGTTTTCCATTCTCCTTTTCTCCCTACTCTACTCAAGCATTTACTCCTGCAAATGACTCTGCTTTCCCCTAAAAATTTTTGATTCCTGTAACTTCTGATCGGCCAAACTAGGTGAAAAGCATCTTGTATGTATCTTGTGGGACCCTCCGCTCTTCTCCAGTCTCACGAATATCTGGACAGAGGGCAGGGATCCTCCTTGCTCCTGGTTGCATGTAGCCAACTTTATCTTCTTTGTCCTCCCTTCTTAAAACCCCAGACTCAGTGATGTGGGTGTCACTGCACAGTATCAATGGCTACCTCTCCTCAGAGCCTGGGTGCCATGTTGCACTTGTATTCAAAGTGTCAAATCTCCCCTCCCACAAGCTAGACTCCCCGGTTCACGGTCACCATCTTGTTTTACTTCTTCACAAAGCTCTTATGCTCCAGATGGTCCACTCATAGTCCTAGACTTTCAGGCCTTGGACCATTCCTTCCAGCCCTCTTGAGACAGTCCCCTACGGTCGTGGTCAAACCTTAGGCTTTCCGTGGCCATTAATCAGACCACTGTTTCTCTCTTACACTGAAGCCTTCAATTCTCAGATAATGATCCCCAAATTTCACAACTCATTTTGTCTTGGAGTAGATGGCAATATTACATATAAATGTTAAGGTACGCTTACATTTGAGATAAATAATTTCTGAAATTTTTTTAGAATAAATATGTACCTGTAACACATGGGGTGAATTTATGCTAAAATGTCAGCCATTTTTATTCTAAAATTTAAATTTAAGTGGGCACCCAGTTTTTTTATTAAATCTTCTAAACAACAACAACAACAACAAAAATCTCCTAGTCCTACCCCAGACCCCAATCCTGTGGTCTTTGACTGCACTAAGATCTTCAAGCCTTAGCTTGACCTTTTCCTGGGGCCCACTTGTCAGTGTTCTTCTCCCAGGGTTGATCCTATGGCCCCTCCTTACTCATTATGTCTATATTTGCTTGGCAGGGACCTGACACTGTTTAAATCCAATTCTCTGCCTATTTTGTGCCTGGGCCTGAATAGCGTAATGTGAGTTGATAAAAGTGTGTAATTATTCTGACTGGCCCTTTTAAAAAATTTATGATCATGAATTTTAAATAAATTCTTAGCACTGCCCAATAATCTTCCATATTTCTTTTACAGGGAAGCTGGTTCAAATTTAATTTTTCTTAAACCTATTAACATCAATTTCCCTTCTTATTCTCAGTTGATGATCCTGTTTCCCATCTTTTTGAGAAGAAAAGGAAAAGGAGGATAACCCCATCTCCCATCGCTAAAGAGCTATCTCTCTGCACCAAGGCCTGCCCTCGGTCCTATCTCCCTCCTCTTCTAGGGAGGGCCAGCCCTCTATTATGTCCTGGATTCCATCCACCTTTGCCTTCCATAGGTCACTGTCTTTCCTAATACCCACTTGTCTCCATCATCATGAAAATTTTACATCTTTAAAAGTATTTTAATCGGTATAAAAATATGCTGGATTAGTCCTCATCTTTAAAAACGTAATCCTTATCCTGTATCTGCCTTTGCTGTAATGGAGAGTAGCTTGGTTTCTCTATTCGCAAATCACCTAGACCCCTGGTGAAAATCTGGGTTCTGATTTAGGAAGCCTCGAGTAGAGGATGAGATTCTGACTACTGAGAAGTTCACAGGCACTGCGAAAACTTCAGCCCAAATACCGTGCTTTGGCAAGCAGGGGTCTCTGGGCACCCGATCTGAACTCCATCAGCCAGGCCCCTCCTCCACAGGACACTCTCAGGGTGGCAGCAGGCTCAGGTGTGGCCCATTGTCACGTCAGCATTTGCGTGTTCTTATCTGAGCTCCCTCAGCACTGGACCCTTTGGAGGGGCTCTCCCCTCTCATCCTTCTGTGCCCTCCTCACTTGGTTCTCTCTACCTCCAGGGTTCCGTCCTTTCTGTTTCCTTGGGTTGTTCCTCCAGTCTTCCAAGTCTTCACAATGGGGGATCCGGGTTTCTGGAATCCCTCTTCCATACCCACATTCTCTCCATTTCTCCCTATAATTACATGCAGCCCTTGAAATCCTCCTAAAACTCAGTAACTCCCACATGTGTGTCTTCAGCTCTAATAGCGCCCCTAAGCACTCCAGTATGGATGCAAATGTTTTTTCTTTGATATTTCTGTCTGAACGTCTAAGCCTCAAACATACGAGATAAAATAAAGAATCTTTAAATTCTTCCCTACATGCTTATATTTCAGAGAACGATGTTATATTTCATTCAGTTTCCCAGACTAACAACCCAGTATACAACCTGTGTTCTCACTTTTCTTCACCCTCTATGGCCAGTTCACCTGCAAGTTGTAATGGTGGATTCTCAAAATCTATCCTAATTCGCATGACTTTCCACAGTGCTACAGTTTTTATCCAATCTTGTCCCTTCCACCTTAAAATCACTGCACCAACAGCCTAAGTGGGGGATTTCCACCCCCACATAAGGCTTGTGCCCATAATCTATGAAGAAATGGCTAACATGCCCAACTGAAATGCTTTAAAGTCTTCCTGAGGAATTTCACAATGCCATTGGTAAATATCTAGCGTGCCTGTTTTCAAATCATTCACGTGTATGTTTGTCCATTTGTTTCAGATGTTCCAGAATCATTATATGTGATATTCCCAAGTGAGCTATCAACAAGCACTGTAAGAAGAAAAAATTCTGTATTGCCCCTTTTATGCACTCATTCAACATATTGTTTCTTCATTTCTAGAAGAAAGCAATTATTTTTATGGCCATAGTTTTCTGAGAACAGTCTCATAAACTGTTGTACAGAGGAGCAGATGAAGGAGGAATATAATTTAGGAACCTGACAGCTTCATGCTTCTTCGTCCACTTTATAGCAACCATGAACCCAGAAAGTCAGAGAAAACCGAACCTTTCCCAGAGACCCTGGAGCCTCAGCGGCCCCCCTCTGTCTTCCTGGGAGTGCTTAGGTTCAGTTGTTAATAATGGGGTGCGAATCCAAAGTGCTTTATTACTTTTTAGGTCATATTATTATAAATTTAAATTCACTCATAGCTAAGTTCCTGTTTTGTTCCTTTCGTTCATTTAAGAGATAATAACATTTACACTAAGAAAGTAGCACAGGGATCAGTCATCTATGGCCCACCTCCAGATTTTGTGCAACCCACAAACCAAGAATGGCTTTTACATTTGCAAGTGGTTTCATTTTAACAAGTTATATTGAGCACCTATACAGCACATGGCCCCCGAAGCCTAAAACACTTACTACCTGGGCCTCCAAGAAAAAGTCTGATGAACCTTATACTAAAAGCTCTTCTGATGCTACTTCAGGATTTCAAATTCCCATAGTCCAAGAGAAGGAGAAAACTCAACGCTGGTATATATATGTATTTCAGATCTCCCTTTCTTTCAAAGATTGTTTTTCTTCATTGACATAGCTTTCAGTGTTCTTCCCAGATTTACCTCTGAAGAAAAATTAGAGGCAGCTGCTGACGTCCTTGGTGCTGTGTCCACAGACAGGCTTCTGCACAGCAGGCCGTGTGTCTCCTCCTCAGCGATCTGAGAGGCCTCCCACCAGGCCCCGCAAGAAGGAAGGTTCTAACTCTCGGCATGTGAAGGGACATTTGCTGGACTGTGGTGCGTGGAGCTGAAAATGCTGGCATTAAGATAGAGGAGGCTAAACGTGGAGGAGTCCTGTTTTGAAATGTCCTTCAACTGTTGACTGCTTCTTGCAGAGGAATCTTGCATGCAGATATCTCCCTGGGAAGTTGGGTGGGTGCAGAGTAGAGACAGGGAAGGGCAGGTGCCCTAAATACCAATATCAGAGACACAACCCAAAATGGGGGAGGGCCTGGGCTGAGTCTGAGGAAGCGTCTTGGTCTAGGCTGCCCTGCCTTAAGGGTGCTGGGCTGTTCTTCTTCCCTGTAGGGTTGGCTAATGCTAGATCACTATCACATTCATTTTTTTCCTCACTACCAAAAATGCCCAGTGGTAATCTAACCCTCAGCCCCATTCTTGACTACTCTGAGAATGTCCCATATTGTTTTTATTATGGCCCGGTGCTAGAGCCTTGGTGCCAAGGTCCTTCACGGTTCACACAAGGTTCCTAAATGACCCGGGAGCCCCAAACTCAGAAGGCACACCACGGTTCACGCAGGTTTACAATAGGGTCGTGGCACCTAACTCTTGAGTCTCTGTAGACCCTATTGTAAACCTGTTTGTTAATAGTGATGGCAGATGGCTGAAACTTGGAGAGAATCCTAAAACACTGCAAGAAGAGAAGGGTTATTATATTTCTCTGTGAGTTGTAAGCTTTTTCTCAAAACATGCCATTTGGGAATAGGTATTCTATTTTGTTAGTCTTTTGGTCTGAATATATAACACTAACAAAATTTTCCAAGAAATTCTAATACATAGACAGACGACCCAAAACAGAAACATCGTCAAGCTCTGGGTCACAGAAACACCACAGAGCTCTCAGACTAAGTAATTAATGACACACCATTGGACACAGCCCCATCTGTAAGCAACTCAGAGCTTTAGAATAGAAAGAATTTTCATCAAAGACTATAAAAAAATGGTGGTTCTTAACTTCATGAAATGCCCAAATAGCCAAGAAAAAAAACTGTGCTCTCATAATGTGTCTTTATTTAAGTGAATATCCAGTCAAGCTGGTGACATTGATCTTCTGGTTGCCAGGAAGACACTCCAGGTCAGCACTAGGGCCAGTAGACACATGGCCTGGGAAGGATGAGGTAAGCGATGTGCATGGCCTGAATCTATGTGTTGGAAATAAAACAACAGTGGTGAATTAATGTTACTTTATATTGCCCAGTGTCGTATACGTATTGGAAATTTGCTTGTCCATCCTCATTTCCTCCAAAAACATACTTAGGAAGTATCATGTAAGAACCGTTTGGAAAACCCACAGAGATATTGTATCATTTACTAGCTCCATTCTAAGCACCTCTTGTGACCTTGAACTTGTTCAGCAATAGAAAAGTCATTATTTATTCAGCAGCTACCACATTCCAGGAACTCTTGGAAACATGGCAGATACGGGGTAAATCAGCCAGACCACGTGAATTCTCACATGGATTCAAATTCCAGGTCCTTCGTGTATAAGGAAGTTATGGGTGAATTGTGTGTCCCAAAGTCATAGTTGACACCTTCTGCTCCAGCACTCAGTATGTGGCTATACTTACAGGTTGTCTTTAAGGAGTTTATCAAATAATTATGATGGGCCCGAATTCAGTATGACTGATGTCCTTGTAGAAAGGGGAGGCGATTAGGACACAGAGCCACAGACGGAAGAACATTAAAGGACACGGGGAGCAGAGGACCATCTCCAAGCCGAAGAGAGATGCTCAGAAGGAACCAACCCTGACGACATCTTGACCCTAGTCTCCAGTCTCCAGAGTTGTGAGAAAATTCATGTACTTGACTAAAGCCAGCTGGTCTGTGGTGCATTGTTACAGTAGCCCTAGAGACTAAGCCAGAGAGAGTGTAATTATCAACTATTCCCTGAGGAGCGCAGGTGGATGGAAGTCTCTTCCTTCTTCAGAACATTGTGATAAGTTATTGTGTGGGCTGGGGGATGAGAAGCTGATTCTGGTCAGTGAGAAGAAAGAAAGGAGTGTCTGCAGAACCATACTGCAAGAAGGGCCAGGAGCCGGGGGAGGCGAGTGAAAAGGAGCAGCAGCGAGCAGAACTGTGGACGCCACCACAACTGTAGTGTGATCTTAATCCCAAGCAAAATATTTTTACCAAAGTCTACTAACCTTGTGAAGTCAATGGCTTAATTGGATTTTTAATGACAACTGGCAAAGGGATCGTTAGATTGAGACTAATGGGATAAGATAAAGATCGTGCATAAAAACTTGGAAAAGAGGGAATCTTAAGGATCTAGATTTATCACCTTTGGCAGAAATTGTACAGATGATTGTGAACTACTCTGATAATAGAAATGAGAATATAAACTGAGTTTAATTTTTTTTTCTCTCCAGTCTGCCTTCTGATTATACTTAGAAGCACACAAGAAGGGAAATGTGTATAAGTAAATTAATGTGACTGTTGGTGTGGTGGACTTAATGTGGTCAACTTGCGCCAGAACGCCCAGCTGGACTGAGTTGCTGTGGTTCTGGGTGTAGAGGGTCCACCTGAGGGTTGTTGCTGATGCAACATAAAGCAGAGTGGGAGCCGAAGCCAGTTGGCGGGCTGTTTCCCAGGAGAAGTTCTGCTGTGGCTGGTTCTCCTGAAAGGAACTTGGCTGTTCTCCTCAAGGAAGGAGCTCGGGGCCTTGCCGTCATCGAGGATGGCTGCTGTTGCTTCAGGGGAGCTCTGGTCGTCATCTCTGCTGCAAGCTTCGTATCCTGGTTTCAGTAAAGACTTCTTCAGCCATTGTGTGCAGACACGGATGTACATGGGACAGTGCTGTGGGTTCCCAGCCCTTGATTGGATCTTTCGGGTCTGCAGTGCCTGGATAGACATTCGGTACTTCCTGCATTTGGCTTGTGGGTGAATATTATAACCTAAAATGTCTTCTATTAAATCTGCAGTGGATTTTATATCATTTTATGTAAGCTAAGGTGAGTGTGTGTGCACATATAAGTGTGTGTCCAGCTGCAAAGGGGTGAGGAGCACATTTCAGATTGACATCGTTGCATTGTCATTAAGCTATGATAGAACAGCCCTGGACAATGAAGTGTCATGGAAGAAAACTAAACTACTCCCTTTGTGTTTTGAGAAAAGAAGCTCATCGTCTTGTAGGGCCAGTCTATCGAGACTTCAGGTTGTGTTGCTGGCATCAGGGTTCACTCTAAAGCCACTTGAGTCTAGATAGTTTATTCTCTAGATTCAGTGCTGGGAGGAGGCACTCATTTCCATGATAGGTGTTTTCCCAGAAAGCATCCACCTTCTCTTAGCTCGCCCCCTTTCTCTGTCATTGAGGCATGTGGCTGTGGAAAGGGGACCAGTGCTCAGGCGGCATCTCTGCTCACTGGGTGTGTCACGGGGGCAAGTCCCTCCTCTTGCCTGCACTGCCTTATCTTGAAGTAAAAGTAAAAACAGTGTTGGGGACATGTGGTTCTCATGAATACTTGGTGGGGGAGACAGTTTGGCTTTTTAGGAGGCAGGTTCTTACAAATACTAAATAAAACCCCTCTTGGAAAGCACTCGGCGGAACCTGATATATGGTACATTTTCAGCAAGTACTTAAAATGCCTTAATTACTTATTGTTATTGTTATTATCAGTATTATTGAAGTCAACTCTTCTGTATCTCAGTCCAGTTCAGTTCGGCAGCTGTTGATTGAAAGCCAGCTTTTTACCATGTAGCAGGTTAGCTTTTGTTTCTTTAGTGTGTGTGACAGCTGTCTACTTAATGTCTCCTCTGCCTTCTCAGTTAATCTGCTGGGCCCTACAAACCTTCAGGATCAGCGGGATATAAAGTTTATGACCATGAGTGCTGCACATTTATTTCAGCTCCATCCTCCCAGACACTCATCTCTGGAGACATGCAATCAAAATGCTTTGTCAGTGCTTAAGGATTATGAAGAGTTTAAAACTGGGAGCAATTAAACATTAAAAGAGTTTTCTCACTCAGTAATTACCCATTAAAGTACAATCAAATTAAAAGCATATTATTATAAAGGGGAGCACTTAAAGATGTTAAAAGCCCAGGTGTGTCTCTGGACGAATAGCTGAGAGGTAGCCACAGATGTACATTCTATGCATGCAGCATTGCCCCAGTGTGTTCTAAAAGAGTCAGGCCAGGGCTGCTGACCAGCCAGCTCCAGTTTGACCTGAAAGGTGTCTCTAGTGACGAGTCCCTGACCCATGGCTGTTCTCTGCAGTGTCTTCTGTGGCTTCCTGGAAGTGGTTACTTTTAAGTGGGCCACAGCCTGCACATGGGGAAACCAGAGCTGTTCATGCCACGACTTGGCCTCATCATTCATCTCATGTGTGTAAAAGTTACATGTCGGAAGAAAACTGTCAGACAAATACAAACTGAGGGACAATCTACAAAACACCTGACCAGTATTGCCAAGGCCATCAAAGCACAGAAAGTCTAAAAAATTGTTAAAACCAAGACAAATAGTAATGAAGTGTAGGTCGGTGTCCTGGATGGGTCCTAGAACATCAGATAGAAATCAAACAAATTGGAATGAACTGTAGACTCTAATAGGTGATACTCTATCAGTACTGGTGCGTTAGGCATTAGGTAGGAAATTAAGTTTAGGGTGTATGAGGATTATCTGTACTTTCATAATTTTCTTCTAAATCTAAGGTAATTTTGAACTAAAGGGTTTATTGTTGCTCTGTGATTTTTGTTTGTTTTTTGAGACAGGGTCTCACTGTGTAGTTCAGGTTGGTCTTGAACTCACTATGTAGCCGAAGCTGGCCTCGAACTCGCAGTGATCCTCCTGCCTCTGCCTCCCGAGTATTGTGATTACAGGCGTGCACCACCACGCCCGGTTTAAAGCTCTGTGACTAAATGCAAACAAGTGCATTAGCTTGTGGGATTAAAGAAAAGCAACTTCATGAACATTTTCGACTGTATGTGTTGTGCTTTGCTGGCAGGAATTCCCGCAGGTTATGGGGACCGTGTCTGAGCTCTAGAATCCAGGAGGAGGTAGGTTTGTTTCCGCAGGTGTGTATGTCTCTGGAGCTCGCCGTGCTCAGCTGTCAGACCGTGATCATCCTGACTCTTCCCTGAGGCATCTGCAGTTTTTAATCTGAGTGGGAGCCTCCACAAGGTGCCCGCTATGTAGTAGGTATCCTGTTGGTATCAGTTCCGCTTCTTCCCCTTGACCTTCTTAATATGGATAAGTCGTGCTCTCATCTTCTTTTGATCATGAGCATTTGATCACCATTATGAATTTTGTCCATGCCAAGCACTGTTTGCCTCATACAAGATAAATTCTTAAATATTTAATCTTCATTGATTTTTAATCACCTGTGAATCATCTTTATCCAAAGCTAGAAGCAAATAAAATAAAATATGAAAGAACCTAGTCGAGACGTTGCTTTGTTTCATGTTTTAGAAATATATAACTAAAAAGGCAGGTAGAACTTGTGGTCACTGTATGTTTAAAAGCAGAAACTACTGTAAGAAATGAGTGAATCTACGGCACTCACCTGCTCTGCCGTGGAGAAACAGGCAGAGAACAGAGAGAAACGAAGTGTGTCTACCCTGATGATGTGGCTCCGCCCCGAGAGGTGGGGACGGCTCGAGCGGAGGTTTGCACACTCGCATAAGTAACTACCCTTTGATAGATGGGCGACCCGATAGACAGGAAGTTTCGTGCTTGTTGCTGAAGGTAAAGGCAAAAGACTGTCTCGGCTCTTAAACGGCTCGTAACCTGGTCTGAGAGATTCCACACGATAAGATTTGGTCCAGGGGCAGTCGTCGAGGAAGGTCACAGAATGTGCAGGTCCCTGAGTTTTAAATGGTGTCAGGGAAAGATGAGCACATATATGAGGAGATGACCTAAACCCCAACCCACGCTCCAGACTGCCACCGACTAGAAACTCCTGCTAGGTCAGAAACACGTGGTGTTCCGGGAAGGCTAGCAGCAGAGGCCACGGAGTTCGGTGCTGGCCAGGTTCTAGTTCAGAGTTGCTCAGACTAGCTAAAGAGACGAGTTCTCCCCGTCCAGGCCTCCACAGTAGTCAGAGCTCTGTGACTGCAGGATAGAGGATGAGCCCACGTTTGCTTCTTGAAAGCAGAGTTTGAACACTCTCGATAAAAATTCAGGCAGTAGGTTGTGAGAAACAGAATGACAGTGGCCAGAAAAATAAAAGCCAAACTGTGTGAACTGGCCTTGATTAAATCAGGGGACAGCTGCGTATGGGGCACACAGTCCAGGGGAACTCAGACTTCTGGCTGACAGAGGAATTACCAGCATAGGAAATGGAACAGATGAGGAGGAAAAGGTGGAGACAAGAGCTTCAGAAGGAAGAATGTTGGCTTCAGAAACCTCTTGGGTGTCCGAGGCCCAGCGGAACATAGGACCAAGAAGAAAGCATGAAATCCTTACGGGAGACCACAGTGGCAGTGAAACTCTCTGGGATTCAGAGGGAAAAAATATCATGAGATAATCTGGCAGCAACAAGCCTATTTATTTTAGATGTTTTTCCTTAAATAAAAAGGAAATGAAATGAATTTTGATACAATATTGGTGGTTAGAACAAACACAAATCAGATCAGGAAAGCATTATTTAAGAAAAGGTTGAGAGACAGAGGAACATGGGTCTCCAGGGCAGGGTGGTACTTGAAGTTGTGGGCGGGAATCAGTTTGCTCAGGAACTATATTAAGTTAATGGAAAAATAATTACTTTGTCTCTTCGGCCTAATGCTTCGGCATGCCTTTGAGGATGAGTAGAACTGGCTTGATGAGAATTTGCTTCAAATTAATCAATAAAGCTATGAATCAGAGGCTAAATTAAGATGGTGCTTCGATGGCTGGATCCTTCCCCTCCGTGCTCAGTGGTCCTCCCCGAAAGACAGTGAGGAACAAGATGTACAGTTTCCATCTGAAAGCAGCGAAGCTGGGATTAGCTTTCTCGGGACAAATCCACACTGATTGCCAGCAGGGGCAACATATCCTGTAATTTGTTTTCAGTGAACACAAAACTAAAAATATATCAGTTAAATAAAATATTTTGTTAGCCCAACTATTAGACAACTTTATGGGGGTGTTATGGAAGCAGTAGTTGTACTTCTGGAAGTTAAATGCTTGCTAATCTATTTGTATTCGTTAGAATTAGTTTTGACTGTGAGTGGGGAGTTTGCTTCCTTCGAGTTTAAAAGAAACCTGGGTTTGAGCAGTCTGGGGCCATGTGCTGTGACTGTGAGAACCCCTGTGCTCCTGTGTGGCTACTCCACCATCTTCACATGAGGTTCTACATCATGACCAGTGCACACATATTTCAGCCAGAAGAAACGAGGCAGGAGACTCGCCTCATCTTAGACAAACCATCTCTTGATCAGAGCCTAGCTACATGGGAAGGCCTAGCTGCAAAGGAGACTGGGAAATACAGTCTTTCTCCTAAAATCCACATACCAGCTGTTACGGTTTATGTCTAGATGTCCCCCCAAAGCCTCATGCGCTCATAAATGGGGCTTTTTAGAGTTTGCTGGATCTAGGGTGTGAGACACTGGGTTTAAGGGTGTGTGGTACTAAAGTAGTCCACTGATTGGAATTAGTATAGTTCTGGGTGTGGCTGAATGGATTTACTGAAGACAGAAGCCCTACACTGAGTGTGGGTGGCAGCACTCAACAGGGTTGTACCCTGCATGAGATAAAAGGCAAAGGCAGGCTTGCTGCTACTGCAGTTTTGCTGGCTCTTGCCTGCCCTGCCACAGATGGTTTCTCCTCTGTGATGCCCTCTGCCATGCTGCCCTGCCTTGAAGCCAGCTGACCATGGACTGAAACCTCTACAAACTATGTGTTGAAATAAACCTTTCCTCCTTTATCTTGTGGGTGCTTGGTATTTTGTCCAAGCAACAAGAAGAGTAACTAAGACACCCACCTAAAAGGAAGGGTCCTCTTACTAGAGAAGAATGGTGAGACTGTGTGCCAAGGACATGATCCTTTGCTTTCACACTGTGCCCTCTAAAGTTGAGATAGTCGATGGGGGGGTATTTATACATACATATAAATATATATCAGTATCCCATGATGAATATTTATTATGCATTCCAAACATATACTAATGAAAAAGAGGAAAGAAGAAAAGATAGTCTTTGTGTGTGTGTGTGTGTGTGTGTGTGTGTGTGTGTAACTTCATTTCCCAAATACAGTAGTACCTTTGTTCACAAACACTTTTGTTTGTGAAAAATTTGGTTTGCAAACAGAAGCGTTTGGCAAAGTTTCCTTTTCATCTGGAACTCTGTATCGGGTGGTGAACACAACTGAGGCCATCTTTTCCTTTTCCAAAATCCTGGAACAAATTAAGTTAGCAGACCGAGCTACCGCTGTATCTCTTATGCAGCCTCCATAATGTGTCAGGCAAAGGCAGCCATAGAGAGTAATACAAAGAAACGAGTCAACGAACCCGAATGTTCCCTGTAAAGCTCATTCTGTAATGATAGATTTTTCTGTTTTCACTACTTGGATCAGGCCAACATTTAATCAGGACCAGGGTGACAGGGGCACTGACCGTGTCCTCTGATGTGGGAACTAAGGAAAAGATGAGCTATTCCCTGGCTTGCCAGTCTTGGACCAATCAAAACATTTTGTCCTCTGACATTTGCAGCTTTATGGGAAGAAAAAGAAAACTACTACACAGACCATTTTTAGTCACTAAACGAAGTGACAGCGGGGCTAAGAAGCTCCCTGAATATTCACTGTGGTGTTTCTTGGTCCTGTGTACTGTGAAATTATTTAGAGTGGGAACAGTCCCCCGGGGTTCTCCTTGTAACAAGCAGCCATCTTTCTGTGCTATCAGCCCTCAATGGGCTGAGCGTGACGTAGTTTGTACCACTCAGGAGAGAAAAGGCCAGAATCAAGAGGCAGATCCAATGTCAGTAGCCCGTCTGTGCCTCGCTGTCGGTCACTGATTTCAAGCGAGGCACCACCCGTCCTCTGGTCTGGGAAATCAGGACAGGTGCTGTGACAGGGAGGGAACTTCAGCTTGTCGCACTGACTGTGTTCGCGATCCAAGTATTCGTACGGCTTAAAGCACAGTTTTGTCACCTATGATAAAAAGTAACGTTACTTGTCTCACAATGCCATTTTGAAAATGAGTAAGGTCACGTACAGACACACTTTCTCATCTGTAAAGCATTAATAAAAATGTCACGAGTGTATTATCGATGAAATGTAAATTCCGTGAGAAAGGTTATTTAGTGGAGGAAGAAACCTTATAATTAGTGTGCACTGTGACTTAGGTTATCTTCTGGAACAGATAACCCTTCAAATGTTTTTTCTCTGTAGTAGATAAGCTTAGCTGACCTTTTCCCAAATCTTGACAATTAGTAGTGAAAGGAGATACGCCCTCTGAAGAGAAGCCATGGTGTGCTTTCCCCCTTAATAAGACAAACAGGAAACCAGACACCAAACAGAAAGCTGCAAAGGCGAAGGCAGTTGCCCAGGCACCTTGCAGAGGCGCCAGCTCGTGTTTCCACGGAGCAGGCACAGCATCTCCCCAACAAGCGGTGATTTGACTTACCATGCACCCTTTCATCCTTTCATTTTCACCAGTGAAAGAGCTGGTGTTGTTTTCTCTGGATAAATTTCATATTTCTCCTGAAGAAAGTTTGCTTTTTTGTGTGTGTGTGTGCTGGGGATCAAACTCGGGGCCTTGTGCTTGCAAGGCGAGCGCTCTAACCACTGAACTATCCCCAGCCCCAGAAAGTTTCCTTTTGAGTTAGATTTTCCAGTGTCGGAGGGATCCAAGGTTAAGCTCATCTTCAGCATTTGTGTAGCGTTCTGATCACTGTGTGGCTAAGCCGCAGATTTTGTCTGAGAGATCTGTTGTACTTTTATGGGTGCATTTGGTTCATAAAGCCACATGAAGGGTGAAATGGGAGAGAAGTTTAATGTGTTAGAGACAGAGAGAACATTCAGAAGAAAATCGCTGCAAGGAAAAGAAATTCTACAGTGCAAAGTTGTTCAAAACTAGAAAGGCAGGATTCTGACTGATTTTTATAAAGCACAGTGTCATCCATTTTTGGTGTTTTGCTTTGAAGTTTTTCTTTTAAAAAGTGGCTACATAGCCTTACAAGACATTGCTAAAATTTATCTTAGAATGCTATACTCACTTTTTTCTTCTATAAACATTAAAAATTGGGTAGAGCAAGATGACTTTAGAGAATATTTCTCGGGGTGTGCTATAGAGACAGGAATTAGGATCCTTTCAGGCCAGTGGCCCTGAAATGGGGTCTGCCGAGTCATCACCTCTCAGGGATCTTATGAAAACATCTGCCAGGTGGCATGCAGCTGTCTGAGCCCTCTTCACAGGTGGCCAGGCAGGTCAGTGATGCAAGGGCGCACGGCCTGCACGGGCACTATGTGAACACTGCATAGATTCGACCCTGAAAAGTCTGTAGTCTCCTACAGAGTGAAGATAGTATTGCTTGCGCAATGACCCAAGTTCCCGCTTAAATCCCTTGAAAGCTCCCAGACAAAGAGCCTTCATGGGTCTCCGGCTCAGGAGCTCTTCCCAGCTAGCGGGAGCTCTACTCCTTTGCCTTTATGTTTTTTACTACCTTGCTTTTATATCTTTTAAGTAAAGTTGCTTGTACTCTACCTTCTCCATTCAGGGTTTCTTTCTTTGTCATCATGGGACACGATGCTGGTGTTCCAGTAACAGTATCACTATAAGAGATCAGAGACCCAGAGAGTTCAGGACAAACCTCCTGGAAGAAGGAAGAGAAAGAACTTAGAAATATCTTCTCTAAGAAGATACTACCTGAGCTTGTGCCATCTACTGGTTTTTCTTTTTAATTCCAGGACTCTAGGGAAGTGCTCCCAGGATGAGCAGACCAGGAGAGACAGGAATTGAGGGCTGGGAAGTCCTCCAGCTACCAATCACCTGACAACTGTGGCAAGATGGCTTTCCCAGACCCGTGGCTGGGGCCTCTCCAAGGATGCTGGTGCCTTCCCTTCACCCTCCACCACTCTGTGGAATTCCAGAGGTGCCCCAACATCAGTGCACTGCCTCGTGTTAAGTGGCCCTCCCACAGGAGTGCGCTGAGGCACCCCCGGAAGTTGGAGGGCCACCTCTCAGGACTCCAAGTCTGCCCTCTACAGGTGAGCAAGGAACGTGCACATTGGTAAACTGGAACCTAGAGCAGGACTCTGGGGGCTAAGTCTTCCCCCAACTCACCAGTAGATTTCTTCATCTGGAGGGATGATTCTGCCTTTTCCTTAAAGTGTTCTGAACCCTAAACAGTTAGTGGTACAGGATGCCTTACTCCCAAAGAAAGTAACATTCCCCAGAGATAAGTTAATTTAAAGGGAATTATTTTTGCCTTTCCATGTGCCAGCAGAAGACAGTGGATAGAAAGGAGATCAGAAGGAGTTGAATGGTCACTTAAGCTCTCTCCACACACTAACTCTGTAAATGTCTTTAATGCGAACCGCAAAGAGAAATGCAAAGTGCACTGGGCTTTCCTCCCAAGAGTTAGTCCCCGAGAGACCAGGCCACCAATGTGGCTCTGAGAGTCCTGCGGCATGTCACTCTCTGTCATCGTTGTCACCATCCAGTGCTCTTGTTTTGTTTGGCTGTTTGTACTAACCACAGCCAGCGAAACTGTGATCACAGTTTCGCCGTTTCTTGTTGCAGAACCAGCTGCTGATAAGCTTCTGTCCGCTGGAGAACCATCACACACCATGAACTAAGCCCTCCAAGCTCGGAAATTGTGACAAGGTGAAATTACTTAATAAAACAAAGACAGCACATATTCAAGTAGTTTCTTAAAATGCACTCAATGCAATTTTTATTAAATGAATTCAGACTTTAAAATTTGAAAGTATGGGTAGCTCTACATTAATGTATTCAGACTAAATCCTACTACAAATACTTTAAAACAAGAGTGTGCATTTTAGTGATTCATATTTCAAGAAAAGGTGTGGAGTGGGAAAGTGGAGAGCAGGCTGGGATAAAACATCCGTGGAGCGGGGCTTTCCAGGGTCCCCGGAGTTTTTGAGATTTGTTTGCGTGACCAGAAGGGCACTGAGTGATGATAATTCTCCAGTTCTGGGGTGGCAAAGACCGCAGAGGCTCCATGTCTCCAGAAAGGAGGTGTCTAGGAGGCAGAGCCTGCTTCCGGGTCTTGGGCCAAGGCACATTCTTCCTTTGCTTGTCCTAACTTGCTGCCTTCATGGACAGTGACTCGTATTGGCACAAACTATTGATTTTTCCATCTCCTGTTTTTATCAAGCACCCGCTGGAAAATAACTGCTGCAGGCACCTGCCACAGAAACAGCTCAGGTGACTCACAGCCGGTAGGACTTGCTTCTTTCCTATTCAGTTAAGAAGAGGACATAAACCTCTGTATTTTCTGAGCCTGTATTTTACTTGCGTCTTAACAAGTTAGATTAGTTTTGCATGCAAACAACCTGAAGTGAACATGTTACCATTCATTTCAAAGCCTGATTCTTACAATTCTCTCTCTCTCTTTCTCTTTGTTCCTCCCCTATAGTGGTTACTAATAACAGACGTGAGAAAGCCAGGCAAACGGAAGTTGATAACCAAATATTTTGCCATTAAATGGAAGTCAAACTTACTAGGCAAATGTTCTCCCTGGTCAGGCATAAACATTGATAGAGACCAGTTGTGCACTGATGCATGATTAGGCTCTAGTCTGTTATCCGTGGATCTGACTTCCTCCATCTGTGGGACAGAAGAAGGAAGTAAAAGAAAATGACAATCAACTCATTTCCCAGTTGCTTTACAGCCACACAATCATGGCTAAACAACAAGAAAATAGGCAACAAGATGAATATTATTTCTGATCTGCTAATAGGACAATTCAATTAGCTAAATTCTATAATGCTACAGAAAGATAAAATTTTAGACTGAATGTCAGGAAATGCTTCCTGATAATAGGAAGTATTTGATTAATAGAAGTCCTCTCAGGGGGATGGCCAGGAGTTCTACCACCCAGAATACTGCAAATTAGACCTCAGCTGGAGGAGCGGAAGCTGAGCATTCCTCTTAGGTTTTCCACATCCACACCACCTGATAGATCAGTGAGAAAATCCTATTTTAACTGGCTGACACTGTACAGTAAGCGGTGGTTGGTGCAATGTTCTCTAATATTATTTGCACTCTTTAGTTTCTGAATGAAAGTCATCCTTGCAACATAGTTCAAAAGGAACAGTTCCAAGAAATCTAACAAAATAGAAGGATTTAGCAAAAACGCCCTGTTACTGACAGTCCCCGTGGTCTCCTAGATCCCTTAATTCTGTCCTTTATGGTTTTAAAGTTGTCCTGAGGCAAGACTTCTCCTTTTCAATGAGGACTCCTCGCCAGCACGCAGACGTGTGCAGGAAATGCCTTTAAACATTGGAGAGGCCATCACCTACTGACCATCACCTGCTGACCATCACCTGCTGACCACCACCTACTGACCATTGCCTCTAACCTTCACTTCTGACCAGCTGCTGCCCGCCGCCTGCTGCCCGGCACCTGATGGCTGCCCTCATGTGATGCTTCGGCGCTCTTGCTCTCCATGTGGCTCTTCACATCCGCAGGCTTGCAGGCTCACCGCACTCCACTCTGGGAGATTGAGAAAGAGCCTCACTGACTTTCTTTTCACTTTAATCCTCATGCAAATAGGCAAATAGAGCCTTATTGAAATTTTAAACAAGGCAAAATAAAAAATTAAGTCCTCTCTTGTCCACATTTACCATACACACTCCAGATCAGTAGGGTATTTATCCTTAAGAACCTACCCTCCAAATAAATTATGGACATATACCACATATTTCTAAACTAAATAGATTTATTCTGTTTTCTTGTTCTGTAACTTGATGCTTTCACTTAACAGTATGTCTCAGAGATTGTTTTCAGGTTAAACCATCTGTATCTAAGTCATTCTTTAAAAATTATACAGTATTGATAATAGTGGCTATATATAGTCATTCTTCAGTTTGCAAACATTAGGTTATTTCTAATTTTTTACTTCTACCAAGAATGTTTTAATAAATACTCTTTTTTCTATATCTTGTGCATGAATACAAACATTTAATAACACTGAAAAATACTACCTGTATGCTGGGCATTATTCTTTGCACTTTGCAACTATTACCTCATTTAATCTTCAAAACAGCCTTATGAGACAGGTACAATTGTAATCCCAATCCACAGGTGAGGACATTGAGTCACAGAGAGATTAATTTACTTGTCCAAGACGGTAGGTAGGCTGTCAACACGGGCAGAATGATGCGGAACCCAAGTTTCTAAACATGTCATTATATAATAATTTCATCATATTATCTCTCTGGAATAGCAGTATTTTTAAATATTTGTTGTTCTTGAAACTGGGATCTTTTTTCCATTAAAAATTCTACTTGATTATTGCTAGTTTATTTGAAAATTACTGACTTTTATATGTTAATCTTTTAATTAATCTTTGTATTGAATTGACTCATAAGATTTAAGAGGTTTTCAGCTAACTGCTTAGACTTGTCAAAAAAATCTTTATGAGATATAACATATATCATAAAATTTTTCTGTTTTAAGCACACAGATAGAGTTTTTATAAAATTACCAAGGTATGCAACTAGTACTGTAAACTAGTTGCAGGAAAGTTCTATTGCTTTACTAAGATCCCTCATACCTTTTTATAGCTAATCTCCACTCACACTTCCAACTCCAACCAACCACCAATGTACTCTGTCTCCGCGGATTTATCTTTTCTCAACATATTGTTTAAATGTAATAATACAATACTCCCTTTTGCATCTGGCTTTTTACTGGCATGTTTTTTGACATATGCCCATGTTACAGCCTGTATTAATATTTTGTCTGAATCTTATTCTATCATGTGAATTAACCACACTTGTTTGTCCACCCACCAGTTGATGGACACATAGGTTCCACATTTTACATACTATAATGAGTATTGCTATGAACATTAGCATTGTGTAGATATGCTTTCACTGTTCTTGGGTGAATAACTAGAAGTACTGGTCATATTTGGTAAATTTATGTTTAAGATACAACAAAATTGTTTTCCAATATTTTACATTTTCACTAGCAATGCATGAGAGTTTCATTGTATTGATTTTGGAGATACATAATTCATTTTTATTGTATAAATCAGAAGAATCAAGATTTAGAGGTTAAGAAATTTTTCTTGGTTCCCATTCTGTAAGTGGCAGAGTTACAAATAATACATACATTGCTCTCATTCCCAATTCCAAACTACAAAGAATGGTAAAATAAGTGCTGTTATGACAACTCTCAGCTATTCTCTTGGTGTCAAAATCAGTGTTTCTAATTATGGTCCTTCTAAGAATTCTAAATCACTAATGTATAAAATTGTCAACAGTCTACAATTTTTAGTTAGTAGAAGGAAGACGAGACATTAGAAGAGAAAATGAGGGAAAACATTAGTGAGAGCGACCACATCATAAAGATAGGTACCTCAAATTGCTGGATCCCCACTCCTGCCGGTCTCTGCCGGAACTGTTACATCCCCGGTCTCCTCTTTCCCCCGGAGAATCTCCTCTCTGTCCCTCACGATTTGTCCTGTGAAGAAGAAGATGGCAGCTTAATGGGCCAGCCATCTGTTGTTGATATGAGCATGTTTTCAACTCTAAGTAATGGTATATAACCTAAAATCCAGGGACGAAGTTCTCTCTTTCGCTTTGTAACAACCCTCGTGAAGCTGCCATTCGATGGTCCCTGACCTACAGCTGTTCCAGCCAGAATGCCAACATGTCCTGGCCACAGGCCCGCCAGAGAAGGGCTCCAGGGTGCTGTCTGGACACGCTTCCTGCAGTTAAGTGCATTTCGGGCGCACATGACACGTGGCCTAGATGACCCAGCAGCGGTGCTCCTCAGCATGTGAGGTTAGCAGAATGGCCGAGGGGAGCTCACGACATCGTGCCTTCCCAGGAGAACTTCTTCTTTCAGTACCAAGAAAAAAAGAGACTTCTTAGCTCACTAACAGGCCTAAATGAGTCTCAACATTCCCAGGACTTTATCACTTTCTCTCCCTTTTGGGGCTACCGAGTAGTTAAAGCAATTTAGAAATGGAGTCACAAGAATTTACAGTCATGTACTCCATATGTTAAATTGAACTACATGAGATCACTGTGACGGTGGGCAAAACATGCAAATAGCAGCAATTTCATATGGTTCAGCCAAATAACTGATTCATCGTCTTGTCCCACACGCAATTCTAGGCCTCCAGTCCCTACATAGTGCAACAGCATCCTGTCTATACCTTGCTGTGTGGACCTGGGCCACGTGATAGAAGAGCTACTCTGGGAATTACAACAAGCCTCTTTCCAAAGAGCCGAAGCACTGAGTCCTCAGATGATTTCAGGCGCTGACTTGTTAGCTCTGTGGCTTAAGCGCAGTTTCCCGCAGAGTTTCAAGATTTGTCCTGCTCTCTACTGGTTTAGAAGAATCTCCATGAGCAGCTACACAGACAGGTCAAATGCGATGGATTTTCTAACAGTCACATAGGTTGTTTACTTGAACCTGACTCTTCCTCGAAAAGATAATTTTCAGAATGTTGACTTAAAATATAGATTGGTTTTCTCTGAATCCTTTGGAATTTTAGCAAAAATACCAAAGATACCCTCAAGGAAAATACATGCCTGGCACAGAGGAGCTTAACGCAGACAGAATGGCTTTTAAAACAGCTCCCTCTTTATCTCTGTTTCTTGGCGATTGAAAAGACAGCAGACGATCTTAAATAACCAAGTGAACAGCTGGGAAGAAACCAGAGAAAGCAGTTTGAGATGTATTTTGCGTTCTTTTGCCGGGTTTCCAGATCCCATTGGTGAGACAGTACTTAGCGGTGGGAGGCAGCCTCCAAGAGCCCGATTCTGGGGCTATGGCACCAGCTTTCTTGTTCCTTTCCTCACACAGTTGACACTTGACCTGCACTGGTAGCATTTTAGGGAATATCTTCTTTTCGCTCACTTACGATTTTACTTTTACTTTGAGTGACATAATTTTGAATCACAAACTTTCGTTTTGTTTTCTCTTTTATAGCACTCAATAAATATTTTCAATTAGTACATGTTTGTGATACATACTGATTATGTTTAGCTTTGAGGTTTGTTATGGTTTGTGTCTTGATGTCCCCCCCAAAGCCTCATGTGGTAAGAGGTAGCTGGATCTAGAGTGTTTGGTTACTAAATTAGTCCACTGATTGCTCTGGCCTGGTTCTGCTGGGATCAAGGATGTGACGCTAGGATTAAGGGTATTAGGATTAAGGGTGGGAGTACTGCCCACCCTAAAGATAGGTAGCCTGGATAAAATATAAGATACAGGAAGAAGCTGGTTAGCCCTCCCCACCCCCACCCCTTGCCTGCATTCCTTGCTTACCTGCCTGCCTTCTGCCTGTCTGCCTGTCACCCTGTCTTGGACCCAGCTGACTGTGGCCTGAAACCTCTACAAACTGTGAGCCAAATAAACTTTTCTTCCCCTACCTTTTGGTGTCTAGTATTTTGTCCCAGAAGCAAGAGAAAACCTAACTAACACAGGGTTTGATACGTACTCTTATTGCAACGTAATCATTTTTGTTCCCTTACTCCCACTCTCCCCTCGCCCTCCTCCAGATCTTTTTCCTGTCTCCACTGAGACCATCTCTCTGTTTCTTAACATGGCTCTTTATTTTGCTCTTTAAATTGTTTGTATTTGGGATCTCTTGTATTAGCGATACATTCAATATCAGCCTTCTGTGACTGACTTCTTTCACTTAGTATTATGGTCTCCATATCTATTTCCTCACAAATGACCTAAAATTATCCTCCTTTATGATTGAATAATACTCCATTGTGTGTAAATACCACATTTCCTTTATCCATTCATCAGTTGATGGCCATAGAGACTGTTTCCATGATTTAGCTATTGTTACTTGTGCTGTTATAAATATGGGCATGAATGTATTGCTGTTGTAGGACTTTAGCTCTTCTAGGGAATATACCCATGAGAGGTATAACCATCAGATGCAATTTCTATTTTTAGTATTTTGAGAACGCTCCATGCTGATTTTCAAAGTGGCTGTACTAGTTTATATTTCCATCGACAATGCAGAAAGGTTTCTTTTTCCTCACAACTGACCAGCATTCGTTTTTTGAGTCCTTGGTAATGACCATTTGTATTAGAGTAAGGTAGAATTTCGGGGTTGTTTTGATTTGTATTTTTCTAATAAATAAAGATGCTGAGCATTTTTTCATATTTTCAGAATTTTAGTAGTATGTCTTACTAAGTGGTGGGCAATAAAATACTTCTATTAGAAAAGAATCCCAGAGTAAAACATTTAAGTATAATTCTATAATTATGCCATATTTATTTTTTTTGATTTGAGACTGATGAAAATATTTATATTAATGGAATTATGATGCAAAATTCCAAATTCATTTGAATTCCATTAGTTTTGGGTAAAATGTTGCACTAACTTATAATAAACAGAATAAGAATTACCAGAATAGTTAAGACATTTAACATGTTGTAGTTTTACAAGAATCATGTTGAAGCAGCATCTGTGGTTCTATTTTCTTGTGGTCATAATTTTGTGAATAATTTCTTAATTTTGAAACAAAAATTGGAGCTTTTTGGACAACCCAAAGGCATGTCTTTCCAAAGCATCCCCCACACAAGACAACACACTAGCACAGAAATAGAGCCAAGAACACGTTTTGAGAGAGAAGGACACGTGAGGAAATTACAGGAAGAGCAGTTCAAATCCCTACAGAGGAAAATTGGGAAGAGAAGGTGGTGGATCTAGAAGAAGACAATGTTTCGACCAAGACTTGTATTATCTTCTTTTCTAAAGCTTACACTGTTCTCTTCAAAGCCTCAAAAATGTTGAAAAAGATCAGTATATTTTTTGCTACGACTGCTGCCAGCCACCTTGCATAAGATCACATTAAAGACACAATTTTCACATTAAGAAGAGAAATATGCATCTATGCAAACACACATATCGATATGCTAAAGCTTAGGATTATCCCATTGTGTTTATTAGAGACAGCCTCTAATTTCCTGATCTTATAGTATTACCAGTGATGCAAGTGCATACTGTGTTGTGGAAAATATACCAAACTAACCCTTCCACCTAGGGGAAAGCAGCTGATCTCCATTTAAGGAATCCTATTTTTGCAAACATGCTACGATTTGTACATAGTCCTTAAGCCAAAGGGAATTCAGGAAATAGTCATTCTCCGAAACAAAATTCCAATAAGCAATGTTTAGAGTCTAAGCCTAGTTGTCTGGAGGACAACCTGCTCTAAGGGATACTTTCTGCGTAGAGCTGACATGGCCGTCATTTTATCAAATCTCCATGAGGAGCCCAAGGGTGTATTCTCAGGAAACACAGCTGGGAATTGATGGTGTGACCCACCTGGTGGTACCGTTGACCAGTTTTCAGGTGATGCTGTGTCCCCACCCATGTTAGGCGCCCCCCACTCTGCACACACAGACACCCTGTTGAGAGGGGATGGCTCACATAAACACTGAGGTGCTTGAGTTGAAGTGTGCATGAGTGTTGGCAATGGTGCGGAGAAGAAGGGCATTGCTACTCTTCTTGAGCCACCTCCATGGAGCCTGGTACCGAGCAAACCTGAAATCTGCTCCTTGAGCAAATGGCTCCAGGAGGCAGATGCCACGGGCTGGCATGTCTTAGAGGAAGATAGTCCTTCACACTCTCATAGTGTATCTTTAAGATGATTTAACTACTATACTCATTTACCTCAGGTTCCAGCTCACCAAACATGGTCAGCCTTATTCCCTAACAGAGGAGTGTTCTTCGGAGAGAATGCATGGGTCTGTGCTAAAGATATTTCTCGTGATATGCTATCAGTCAAGCATTTTGTTAGGTAGGCTCTTTGGACACTGTGGTAAGCATACCTTGTCCTTAACCAAACTTTGGGTGCATTTGATTAAAGTTTTTCGAATTTGTGATCCTGAAGTTCAAGTGCTAGAGGCAAAGCCACAAACTTACATTCGTACAATAAGAACAGGCCCCTAAGGGAATGGTGGGAAGGCTGGCAACTACTGTGAATTGAAATTAAATGTAATCACTTCTCTGCTGAGTCACTGGTGACCTTGTGGGAGTGTGGGACTTTCCTATGGGCAGATTCTCTGACTTTCAAGAGGAAATAAGTCTCTAGCTTTCATGGGAATGTTCTGGATGTGTAAATGCTGGAACAAACATTTTACAATAACCAATTGAAAAGCAGCACCTGTCCCACGGGAAACTGGAAATGATTCTGCCTAGGCTTGTTCTAAATGGAAGTAGTTCTCTTAGAATCCAGAAAGTCTTGTTCACTTTCCAAGATTGTCCCTCTCATCTGAAAAGGCCAAATCTCATGAATTCAGGGGAAATTGTATGAGGTACTTAGTTCCCCTTCTTTCGTGTTCCATAAGTTAGCAATAGGAATTAAAATAAGTGATTATGGTAACCATAGCAGGTGATATTACCTGCACACACATAAAAACTTGGCAATAATGCACTCCTGTGTGCATACCTGGAGGAAGTATCTATCTCAAGGGATAGAAATCATTCTCCTGCTTTGCCAAATCCTAAGACACAAAGACCTAATTGACTTTAGAGACGAAGACTCTCCCTAAAACATACCTTTAGACAAACATTTCCATGCCACCTCCAAGGTCATCTTTCTCTATCACAACATACAGAAATACAGATTTATTTCATTTAAATTGGTTGGGCGTTTTCAAAAGAAAGGTCTGTGGGGTCACCTTTGTAAAGCTCTCGATTTCTCATCGTTCTTGAAACCCACTGTGCTTTCGACACCCCATCGATGAACGTCTTTATGGTTGTGTATTCTTGCTGACTACTTGATCTAGGATGACAGCTACACCTTTACACATGGCAGAGATCAATCATTGCCACATCCGTGTGTTCTGCCTCATTTGATGCCCAAATATTTTTTCTTTTTAAGTACAATAAAATATAAAGGAGAAAAATCAACAAAATCAGTATCTTACGCAAATAATAAATTGAAGCAGGATGGGGAGATTCCTGCCCAAAGATCTGTTGATGAATCTTCAGGCACTGCCAGGGATGGAAGGTGACAGTCACAAGACTGTGCTGGTAAATTGGGGGAAGCAAGCCAGATTTGCAGGGACAACTCCAGTCTCCTGCTACGCCCAGAACAGAGGGTGGGGGGTAGAGGGGGGAAGAGAAGGAGGAGCTCATGGCCCCCCTCAGTCTCAATTTCTTTTCATCTGCTGCAGTTGAGAAGCAAGTGAACGACCAAGTGTGTCTGAACTTCATTTCTTTTTCGTTTCCCTCCTTATCAGCGCCTCTCTTTGTTCTGAAGCAGCCAGCGTGGTCTGGCTCTTCTGATACCTGCCATAAACAGAAGGTTCTGGGAAAAAATTCTTGCTGAAGTATTCGTAAGTTAGTGTGCGAATTGCTCCACAATTTATATTTTAACAGTGAGGCGTAGGTGATTCCATAATGTAGTAGCGTTATTGTTGACAGTATGACCTCTGCCACTGTTATTCTTAGAAGAGAGAGAGAAAGAGGAGACTTGGGAGTAGCCTTTATTATCTGGGTGAAAGTCAGACCATAAAAGTGGTTGCTTTCTCTGTAATCTACAACAAAAGAATAAATAATAAGAAAACTCTCGGCCACATCTTATCGTGCCAGTGAAGCAGCCTCTGCTAAATGGAGTGTCACCCCACAGGCACAGTGATGATCAAAGGCCCTGCGCCAACACTGTTACCTGGGTGCTGAAATTAATCTTTGATTGCTTAACCCAGGAAGGCCTTGGGCTTCGGGTGTTATGTTCACAGCAGGATCCCAGGGTCCAGCACAGTGCCTGATCTTGTGGCTCAAATTCGCATTTTCTCAAATATTTAGAATAAGAATAACTTTAAAGAATTACACGCACATACTTTCAGACTTTAAAATTCTATCAACAAAGTAGTCAACTAGTCTTTATTTTACAGAAATAGCTGGAGTCCAGAGGAAAATATGTAAGAATTATGTTTGACTGGTTGTTACGGTTTATATTTGGATGTCCCCCTGCAAACTGGGGACTGTAGAAGGTGATTCAACTGTGGGGTGTGATGGCTGGCTTGGTGTTGGGGGCGGGGGCTGGCTGGAAGGAGGGGTCACTGGTCTACCTCCCCCACTCCCCGGTTCTCCCTTTACTTTCTGCTTCCTGGCTGCCATGACACAAACAGGTTTTTCTTCCTCTGCCTCGCTGTGCTGCCTTGGAGTCAGCCAGCTATGGACTAGAACCAGGAGCCACAGTCAACCTCTTCTTTAAGTTGGGCATGTCTTCCAGCAATGAAGACAATGAGAAGGACGCTAGTGTATAGGGCTTTTAGAGCAGTTTCTAGCCATGTATTTGCAAGTAGCTTAGGAAAGTGTAGGTAGGGTTGATTTGAGCTAACTCAACTCTTTCTAAAAGTTAATTCCCCAGTCAGCAAATTATAATCTATCACTCCATTGCAACCATCCATCACTTTAGCAATTCAGCGTTTATTGTCCTTAGCTCTGTACAAGTATCAATAAGATACTTGCTCCCTTACAGGACTTATGGTTCATTTGGTGAAGAATGTGAGACACAAAAGAAAAGTATGGCATGAAAGTAGAACAAGCTAAAAAGTAAATCCCGTCGCTTGCAACAATATTGATCAGGCTGGAGGACATTACTTTAAGTGAATTACACCAGCTATAGAAAGACAAATACCACATGATTTCACTTATGTAGGGAATCAAAAAAAATGCAAGCTCATAGCAGCGAAAAAGGGGAATGATTATCGGAGGTGGTGGGATGGGACGTTGAAGAGAGTGCTTTAAGGGTACAAACTTTCAGTTTAGACAGGAAGAGTAAATTCAGAAGATGTATTGTACAACATAGTGACAACAGTTACTAATGTGGTATATTTGAAAATTGCTGAGAGAATAGATTTTGTGTGCTTTCACCATGGAACATAAGCATGTGAGGTAAAAGACATATTAATTATCTTGGTTTAGCATTCCAAAATGTATGCACATGTCAAAGTGTCATGTTGTACATAATCAATATATTCCAAATACAGACAATGAGAAATTCAGTGTGATGGGGAGGCCTGAGATGTGCAATTCAGAACAGGCTTTTTATTCACTTTGGCTTTCATTCTCAGCTCTGATAGCATTTTGTGGCCAGCAACATGCGGTATCCCTCCATCCCTGGGCAGTGTGAGAGGGAGACCAGTGGACCCACAGGACCTGGCAAAGACACAGAGTGCTTCCTTGGTCACAGATCATTAAATGTTCCTTATTTACCAGGATTTGGTGTCTGCATCAGATCTCTTTGTTGCCAGTTACTGTGGTTTTCTACTGCTGCTGTGAAAATGTACCATAAACAGTGCAATAAAATAAGGTGAATTTATCATTTTATAGTTCCAGAGATCTAAAGTCTGATGCAAGTCTCATCGGAATAAAGGCAGTGGTCCTTTTGGAGACTTGGGGAGAACTCATTTCCCTGCATTTTCCTCATCCTAGAGCCACCTGCATGCCTTGGCTGCTGACCTCATCTTACATCTTCAAAGCCAACAATAGCCACTGGGAGTTCTCGCATGGCAACACTTAAGGCTTCTACCTCCACATGTAAAGGACTCTTGTAACAACAGTGGGTCTGCCTGAAAATCCAGGATAATCTCTCCAGTTCCATCCACTGTCTTAGTTTTCTCTTGCTCTGTAGCCTAATATCTTCACAGGTTGTGAGGACTAAGAGAAGGATATCTTTGAGGGAAGGACGGATTAACCATTCTGCCTATCGCAGTTATTCAAGAGTTTGGTTTGATGTATTCAACATGGATTAGCATCATCTTTATCAACCTTTTTCTCTGCCTTCCTAACATTCTAAATTAAAGTGCCCCCACCCCGCAATCACACTTGTGCACGTGCATGCAATCGGAATCATATTATGCCCACACAGCTCCTGCCTGGCCTCTCTCCATGCTAATAACTGGGTAGAGAAAGCAGGTAACAGGATCCTTTCAGAGTCTACTTTGACGAGTGGTGGGTTTCTTAGGAAGGGAGACAGAATCATAGAACCTCTAGGCTGTTAAAATGCCAGGGCCTAGAGGCACTCAGTCTGCCAACTAATGGCTCCCCTCTCTCTTATTCCTAAATGCTTTGTACAAAATTTGAAATGTATTTCCTTTCATTCACATGTGCTCCCCCAATGTCTTTCCATGAATGTCTTACCACAAGCCCTGGCTGCCCTGAGGAGGTGGAGACACTGGAGAACAAGAACTAAGTGTTCCATTTCAGTCCTCTTCATCAGTCGCCCATGACAGAGAGTGTAAGTCTGAGCTTGGAATAATGGAACTCTGACTTCTAACTTACCATTTTCTATTGCTGTGCAACTTGGGGACGAGCCACCTAGCATCTTGGAGGCTTCCCGCATAATTTGTTGTGATAACCAGTGAGAAAGTATATAAAACAACTACCGTAAGCAATGTTCTCACTATAAATACTTACAAGATGAAAGATTTTATTCCACAAATATAGGAAATTTTATGTGTTTAGTTTATTTGAGAGCAAAGAAGCCAGAGAAATATTGTTTTTCCAAAACATTATAAAATAATAACTGCTTCCTGATGTATCATTAAGACTATTCCAGAGCCATCATGGGGATCTCCTGGCAATTTCCTTCTCAGAACTGGGTGAGAAACGAAGCTATGAAGGACCCCTGATGGCCCTGTGGCACAAACATCTCTCCTGGGGTCATGATAGGAAATTTCCACTTTGAGCAGCCAGGTGGTTGGCATCAGGTGGATATGACAAAGCGATGGTTCTCTCTTGGGGAGCAGGCTGGACTCTGTGTGCTGTAATCCTGTAAACAAACCTGTCTTTCCTAGAACAGACCTCCCAACATGCTCTATCAGCCCTCCTGTGCTACCCTGGAAGAAAATCTGGAAGGACTCCAAAGGTTTCTGGTTGCTTTCCTGAATTAGAACAGCCTCGCTGTTGACATTATAAAGTTGGTGAGATCTAAACAGAATACCACTTTCTGATTTACCATTTCCTAAGCTGAGATGAGCCAAGTATTCAGTCTTTCTAGGACTTTCTTCCTCTCTTTTCCTACTTGTTACCACCTTCAGGATTTGGGGTAGAAGGCAGGAATGAAGAACAAAAAGAATTTCATTCACGTAGTGGTTGTTGTGTTTAATTTTTCTTTGGGCTGCAGAGGATGTCTGCCATGAGAAGCATCCCAGAGCCACTCTGCTTTTCTGGGTGCTTATGTGGTTCTTTGGAGACGTCCCTCCAGAGACCACGACACTATACTTTTACTGTTCCCACAGAGAACCTATCTCAATCCTCCATCAGCATCTGCCCACTGAAAGTTCCACCACACAGGCCCACTGGAAGTGTCTTTCCAGCTCCCCTGCTGTCTCCTTCCCAGCCAGAACAGAAAAGATGACTCCCCTGCAGGTCCCCAGCCCAGAGCTTCCATCATGGTGGCTCCTGCCAGCTTCCCACCTTTAGTTTTCCCTGGGCCAGGGGCATTCCTGTCTTGGCCTCTTTTCCCCACACACTTGGTGGAGTGAGTATAAGTAGAGCGTGCCCATTTACATCCTTAGGCACCATGTGAACAGCACAGACTTTTGAGAATTTGACCCAGCAAGTATTCTTTCAGGTCAGATGTTGTACTTTCCCCATGTTATAGTTTATACCTCAATGGTCCCTCAAAACCTCACGTACTCATATATGGTGCTTTTGGGAGATGATTGTATCATGAGGGCATGCTACTCATCAGTAGATTTGTCCACTGATAATTTATAGCTAAATATTAGGAGGCGAAGCCTGGCGTCCCTTCCTATTCTCTTTATCTTTCTCTCTACTTCTTGTCTGCCCTGCCTTGGACTGTTTCTCCTCTGCCATGCCTGTCTCCCATGCAACCCTGCCTTGGAGCCAGTCAACTATGGACTGAAACCTCTACAAACTTTGAGCCAAAATAAATCCTTCCACCTTTAAATTGTTGGTGTCAGCTATTGTGTCCCAGCAATGAGAAAGTAACTAGGACACTTCTGCAGCACCCTGACTCCCCCAACCCTCCATTTCTCTCATGGTTTGGTGGGAAGAGGGGTAGGAAGGATAGGCACATTCGAAGATGAGGGAAGTGACTCCAGTTCTTTGCTCCTTTGGAGGAGTTTCTTCACTGAAACCTTGTTCTTCTCCTAGGTAAGTACTAGGGTTGTGATCACGAGGACAGTTTGGCCATCTCTGGCCAATTTCTTTGAGGAACTATCCAGTGTTTCTTTTTAGATAGAGTAGGGCCCTGGAAGGGATTAACTGCAGAAGTCCTAACAATATTCTCTGTGCCATATTTTTCCTGCATCCAAATTTCAGCATTTAATTGTCTTCCACCTGTTGCATCAAGATTGACATAAGGTAGAATTTAGGTAAGTTCATACATGTTACCACTGTCAGTCACTGGTTTTATAGAGCATTATTGAAGAACGCTATCATGTTAAGGTGGGTTTCTGACATTCAATTTAGTGTCCATTGAATCCATTGAGTTGCTAAGACCTGGTGATTGGCATTCTAGATACAAACATGGGGTCAATTGTGTCTTTCTTCTGCCTCAGGACTGGAAGCTGTGGGGCTAATCTGTCCTGTTACTGGTGACATTCACTGTGACTAATTGCTTGAAGAAGGGTCCACTATATTCTCATTGCAGTGACCATTTTCTCTTTGTATAAGTAACAAGTACTCTGTGTAGAGAGACTTTAAGGCTGAGTATCTGTCTTCTTTCCTCATCCAGCCTCCACAGTGACCAGCTCTCCTCAATCAATCAAAATAGAAAGTAGGCTATTTTGATTTCTTTTAAAAATATCACTTCGAGTGCTTTAAACCACAACCTTGAAGGCCATGTGTTTCCTTTCAACACTCGGAAAGCCAGAGAAACCCTTCTGGTTCCTCCTCCTCCAAAGTCTAATTCCCTGAGGCCTGGAGGTTGGGCTGTGCGGATTCTGGGAAGCTTGCAGCGCAGATCAGCATTGCTTCAAGATGCATTTCTTGCTCAAGCTGTTTATGGGAGAGGATGGCAGGAAGGGATCTTCTGAGAGTGACTACTACTGTCTCACCTTTATTTGAAAGGAAGGAAATAAGGTCAAGGTTGGAGTGAATTAGCTTGTGGGCCAGAAACAGAGAGACCCCTGGTCCTTGTCTGCTTCGGCCTCCCCTGCCCTGAGCATCTCTCCCCTGCCATGCTGCCCACTGTGGACTGAAACCTCTAAAAACCGTGTGCCAAAACGAACCTTTTCTCCTTTAAGTGGTGGGTGTTGGGTATTGTGTCTCAGTGATGAAAGAAGTAATTAAGACGTATACCGTACCTCTTGAAATATTCTTGATGAACTTGAATGTAGTGAAATCACCCAAAAATTCCTATTCACACCACCTTTAGTGTAGACACCAATTCAGACTGTGCACGGAGTAAATGAGAGAACAGTAGAATACTTTGTTGACATTATAACAACTTTTTAAAACAGAGAAAGAGTCCCAAATCAAAATATTCACTGTTCTCTGTCAACAGGAAGATATCAGCACAAAACAGCCAGGTTGGGAAGAAAGAAGGGCTGCTGGGGCTGCCCCAGAGCACATGGTTTCCTCCTGTGTAAAATGTAGATATTAAATCCCCTGCCCAGCCGTGCGTTGTGAGATTGATGACATGTAATTAAAGTTGGCATATGCTAAGTACTTAGACGAGGGTTGGGTGCTTAGTAAATGTTGTTTGATAGAGGTTAGCAATCACATTATTTTTATTAACCACTGAGTGCCGGCTATGGATGCAACCTAAAAACTCTCAAGTTTTTTCATGGACTCTCTCACTGTTTTTCCACCCAGAGAAGTTCATGCGTGGCTACTGGGAATTGTTTGTAGGAATATTTAAACAAAGAAGGAAGACATAGCGAAGCACTGTCAGTGTGCTAGAGCTTGCTGGGTCTTCCCAATAACTATCTTGACCCTTAGTGATTTATAGCATGTTCTCCAGATAAAAGGCTCCATCTTCAGCCCTCCTTAGTCTGGAATGGCCACGTGGCTAAGTTTTGGTTTAAGAGAAGCAAGAAAATTGTTCTTTGCAACTTCAATGGGATGCTCTTAAAACTGGGGCTCCAGTCTTCCTCTCCTGCTGTCTCCTTCCTGCCCAGGGTGACAGTGGCCAGGGTGCCATGATGGAGACAAGAATCAACAGAGGAGAGGTCTGCGTCCCCAGTGGTTGGGGAGAGGTCCATCAGCCATTGGCTACTTCCTCTCAGTCTTTTGTGTGAAAGAGAAATAGTTTAAACATCTTGTTTAGGCCACAATTTTATGGTTATTTTTGCTCTAAGTCACAAAAAATACTGCAGCTGAACCTAATCCTCCTAGCAGATGTCTCCTTCATAAAAATGTAGTAGAACATTCCATTCACCACCATTCTTATCACGTCTGCAATCGTACTGCTTGTTAAAGCAATTCTAACCATTGGACACAAATATGTGTAACGGGTAATTCCTTCCTCCGTTCCATTACCAGAGGTCAACTAAAGTACGTGAATCCCTGTAACTGATGGCTTTCGCTGAAAAGGACCCATTACACATCTCTTTTTCTTTTTCTTTCATTGCTCATTCTTTCTAGGACAGTATGGGAGTGATGGAAGACTTTCTCTTCAAATAAGCAAATACGGGCTTTAAAATTATATGTTAAATATAAGAGAATGTAATTTATATAAAACTCTAAATATATAGAGTTTTATATACATTAGTGAGAAAGAAAATGCTTTTATTGAAAAAAAAGATTGGAAATTTTAGCTTATCAATTAGTATCATCGACTTGTAAAGATAAAAAATATAACTCAATTTGTAATGAATGACCATTGACTAAACTCTTCAAACAGAAAGGACAATTGGTAATTAGAGGAGATAGAGCTATCTTAAAGGGTAGATATATGGCTCAGTAGTTGTTCTAAATGACAAAAGGGATAAGCAGAATTCAAATTAATGGAGGAAAAAAACAGTGAACGAGGGAGGCCGTTCCTTCGAGGCTGCGAGGGGAGTGCTCTGTCACAGGAACACGGCCTGGCCCAGCAGCCAGAACCGACACTGACGGGCCGGGAAGTGAGAGGAGCCCGCTAGGCCCATGACACGTGAGCGGACTCGGTCATCCCGTCGTGGGGATCGCAGACCACGATGGCCTTCCTCCGACCGAGCTGGACAGCACATCATGTCGGTGTCTTCCTGACTCCAGGCTCTGGCTTCCTCTCCCTTAAAACATTGACTTTAGAAAATGTACAGCTCTAAGTCCTTTCTTTGCTCCTGTGAGGGGAAAATCTTCCAGCCTCTTGCCAGTTTTACAATCCACTTCTATCTTCTGCAAAGTCCTGGTACCCTTTGAAATCCTGTCTTCAAAGAAAATGCCATGGCCCAGTGTTCTGGTCTCCATGGGAGGGCAGGGGCCTCTCCTGGATGAGTGCCGATTGGCAAGCAGTTTCATAGGACACCTAGTCCTTACCGTCCTGGGGCATTTTCTAGGAGTTCACCCAAGAGCTCGGTTTCCATGGAGTTGAGTTCAAGCTTTCTCTCCTATTGCCAGAATCTTGAATAAAGTCTTGTTTGCTGGTTTAACTGGTTCAAGGCAATTTTTCTAAGGCAAATAAAAAGGAGTGGAGACACAGAAATAAACGGACAATTAGAACAGAGAGAGCTGTGGTTTCTGGGGCTGCTGGCTGCATAGATGCCGACCTGACACCTGGCTCTGTGTTCACTGGGCTGTTGGGGCAGCAGGCTGCTCACTGCTAGCCGCCTGCTCACTGCTAGCCACCTTGCAGCCCCACAGGAAGAAAATAGCTCCCGCATGCTTGGGCTAGTCATCGTAAACAACAACCTTGACCTCTACGGTCACATCCTTGCAGGACGTGATCCAGACGGCTTGAGAAGAAAGCTTTTACAAAGAAGACAGGCGGCACTGGCTTTAGGAAGAACGTTTTTTGGGGGGGTGGGCACTGTGGATCAACTCAGGGCCTTGTGGAAGAGAATGCTTTTACACTTAAACATTAATGGATTTCAAGTTTTTCACCCTGTAACCTGCCTAAGGTGCCTCAGTGGAGCAGACAGAGCAGCGACAAGTACAGAAGTCAAAGAGTGAGTGCTACATCACGAAGGAAGGACTATGTGGTGGTCGTGTCCACCGTGCCCTCATTCCCTGTGGCATCTCTTGGGAAAGTAGCTGAAAATTCCGTCATGTTTTATTTCTTCTTCGCACACTTAGGTTCACACAGGCAGTGAACTTCATTGGAGTGCCGACTGCTGCCCTTCAGCCATCTTTCAAATCATCCTGGATTCCAAGTCACACGTACTTTATAATAGGGTTTTACCTGCCTACACATAAAAGGGTCCCCAACTAGTTTTCCTGTGCTGATGGGGCCTGCGTGACCAGAACTGAATTGTTTTGACAGGCTTCCTTGGGCAACCCACATTGGCAGGAACACGGGCAGCTGCCAGGCCTCGTTGGCTGTCTGCTCAGTAGTGTACTTGTACACTAGAGCTGTTCCCTTTTTTGGAGCAGTGGGGATTGAAACTCTATCCTCGGCCATGTTTTATTCGTTATTTTAAAACAGGGTCTCACTAATTTTCGAAGTTGGGCTCGTTGGGCTCAAACTGGAGATCTTCCTGCTGACCCTCACAGAGTGCAGGGATTACAGGTGCGCACCACCATGTCTGGCCACCAGTGGCTCTTACATGACTCAATCCTCCATTGGCGGGTTGGTGTTTGAAAGGCCAACCTCTGTGCTCAGCAGGTGTCAGGAACCCGGGAGCAGCTGGCCTTGTGGCTCTGTGTCCTTCCTGCATCCGGCCGCAGCTCTGCTCTTTGGGACTGGACCACAGAGGAAAAGCATCTCCGTCATTTCAGCACAGATTCTTTTTCCCCAGCTTTAAGTGCTGTGGGTCTTCTGACTCTTCTTCTCTCTTTTGAGTCTACCTGCAAAACAATTTTCTACTTGACAGACTCTAACTCCAAGTTTCCTCCCAGCATTACTGAAAGCGACGAGTGCTTGGGAGGAATGAGACATTCCCTCCTGCGGGAAACATACCACTCGGTCTCCCACAGACAGTGATGTACTGAACTCAGTCCATGCTGGCTCACTGAGCTCCAAGTCAAGCTAGAATCTTGGAAAAATAATATATTTGAATTTGTATTTTACTGCTTATATTGAAATAAATTCCAGATGAATTTTAGAAGAAAAACTTGAAAATAGTAAATGAGAAAATGGAAAATTTGCTACCTTCGGAGTTGAGGGGCTTCTTAATATAAAAATCTGCTAAAGAAACCCATGAGCCTATGCAAAATGTGGCCTCTACTTGAAGATGGCATCCATGCATCCCAGATTCCTCTGTGAACTTTGTCTCTTGCGCATGTCAGTTTTCAAAGGAATGAAGGAAAAGCTTGGTGCTTGTGGCTGAGACTTACAGGGAGGCTATGTTTAGCAGCAACCCTCACTGACACAAAGATAAACAAATACATATGTACATGTACATGTGTATACATGGCGTCTAACTAGCATCTCAGAAAAATAAACTTGGATTTATATTGTTGCTCACATTAATATAAACCCCAGATAAGTCAAGAAGAAATTTTAAAAACTAAACTTCTGAAACTACTGAGAATATGGAAATTTTAGTAACTTCAGAGTGGGAGAAACTTCATAAGCAAAATTAAACTCAATACTGACAAGTGCTAAATTTTTAGGAAAAAATTAAAATTTACTGTCTGACAGTACCAGAAAGCCAGTAAAACACAAAGTAAGGTTGAGGATTTAGCTCAGTGGTACAGCACTTGCCTAGCAAGCACAAGACCCTGAGTTCCATCCCCAGCACCAAAAAAAATTTTAAAAAAACCCCTCAAAGTAATAAAAAATAACAAATATCACAGATAAAATGCTAATATCTTTAAAACAAAGTGCAAATAAGCAAAAGAATTTTAAAAAGGCCAAAATATGTGAAGAATTATTTTCAAATATGTCAAAAGAAACTCAGCCTGTTTACTAAAAGGTACAAAAAAACCAAAGTGACACCATTTTCAATTGTGGATGACCAAGTTATCTTAAAGTTTGATGACTATTAACAGAATTATGGAGAAGTCGATTTTTCAGTGTTACTGATGGAAGCATTCTTTTATAGCAGGTCTTTGAAGAATAACATAGCAATGTTAACAGAAGATAAACCTGTATAAATTAACTTGTGATTCTCTTATGGGAGGGTCACCCTGAGGATGGACACAGTCGTGGAAAGGACAGCAGCTGAGGATGCACACGGGACACTGTTCAGGGCAGCAAAGGAATAAAAATCACCTCACGTCTGTCAGTGCTGACCTGGTTAAATAGATTTTGTTTATTCAAGCAAATACCATGTAACTTCATGACCATGAAGGAAGCTCACAGCTTATTCTTGCTTCATCATGTATTGATGGGTTTTGCTTTAATTACTCAACACGCACTTGCATTACTTAAAAAAATGACTGTAGCAATAGCAGCCCTGGTTTGCTTGGTTGACTGATTGGGAACAATGTTTCAGTTAAGAAGGTAACCAGTAGAAATAACTTGTACTCATCATTTCCAATTAGACAAATCTCAGAACTATGGATGTTATTGTCCAGTTAACATTAGCCTATTTCTCACTAGTCCACTGGGTGACACTTAATATATTGCTGAATGAATAGTGAATAAGCCCTATTATTACTGTGTATCCTTCATTCTGTGTGTTAGACAAAAACCTACATTTGCTAAATACCCAGTATAGGCCTGGCCTTTCCTTACTAGATAGATAATGCTAACATTAAAGTGAAAAGGTGGGGAATCTCATAAAATAGGCAGCACTTCCTCATTTTGAACACAAAAAAATTTTCCAATAATTAAGCAATAAATAGAACTTCTTTGGGGAAGTACTTTTGCACCCTTCATCTTCAAAATTGGAACTAACAATGAAAAAATAAGTTAATAACTCAAATAATAATTCTACTGGTGTGATGATTGTATTATTTTAGTAATTCAAAAATAATTTTAATTATATAATCATAATTGTTAAAAAGAGTTGCAAATAAGTCAGGAAACAATATAGAGCATGGAATTTTGCTTTGGGGTTCATTATTTGCTCAAGTTATTTTTCTAAGGCTTAGGTGGAGTTTTGTTTCACTTCTTTTCTCCTCCTTTCTTTTCTGGAAAGAACACTTAAGCACAAGTAGGTCAGGATGGTTAAAAAGAAATCATTTTTAGCCACCTAGCCAGAAAATTTATTGAAAGCGATTTCTCTACTATCAAAAATAAAAGCTGTGTAATCCTGCAATGTTTTGAAGTACATGGTATTTACTCTTTTTATCACAGAACAAAATTTGGAGACAAGGAAAGTCTCTAGTGCCTTCTCTTTTACATGTTGTTTTGGCTCATCTGCTTTTATTTAGTCACTTTATTAGTGTCAAGACATCTAAGCATATGTTCATGTGAATTCCTGTTAATTTAGTGTAACTCTTGATAGGAATTATTCAGTGAAAAGATAATTCAAAATAAAAGATTTCATAAATATTTATTTCAAACTCTATTATTATCCCATCGTTTTCATTTCAAACATTAAATTTCTAAGCAGGATTGAGGAAAGAAATGTTTAAAAAAAAAAAAAAGACCAAATTCTCAACCTGGAAGATTCTAGATCGTGTAATTATTTATGGCTGCACCCTTGGAGATGTGAACCTCTAGATGCATTTTTCAATTAAAAAAATGTAATTAGGAAACATCACAAAATCATTATGTATTTGAGATGACTGGAAGCAATTCTTTGTTCATTTTCTCTCTTCCACTCTTGGATATTAACCTTCAGAATATTTCCCAGCAGACTAAAGTCATTACTTTTATAGAGAAGTCCAATTCAGCCAGCTGCGTGGCTCTCTTCCGTATTTATCACCAGTTATGCCGGCTCTGGGTGGAGCTGGGATATTTAAAGGTGCCTCAACCCCGTCGAGTCTAAGTGTAGATGTACTACCCAGCATGCTGCCTTTTCAAGCAGTGGGACCAAAGCTCACGTGTCCCATCCATCTCTTAGTTTGTCGTCCAGAGGGCGAAGACAGGCAGGTCAGCAGATGGAAGAGACACCTTCAGCAGGACGAGGGACCACAATGATACAGGAAGTGCTGAGTGATGCTCTGGACAGAGAGGCAAATTAACACCCAGAGAGGCCGAAAAGCTGAAAGAAAGGGGTGGGGAGGCTGGAGATTTAAGGGAACGATGGAGGACAGACCAAGCAGTGACAAATCTAGTCGTGCGAGTGTTTCGAGGCTGAGCATTGAAGGTCACTCTTCACAGACACTGGACTGAACTCGCCTGAATCAAAGACCTCCCACAGACCCCCAAGACAAAGACAAATTCTCAGAGATGGTGCCCTCCAGCTCTGCATTAGGAGACAGAAACCTCTCCCTTCACACAGTGTGGTCCTCACACGTCCTTCCCAGAATGGAAATGCCACCTGCCACTGCCACCCAAAGCTGTCTTCCCACTCTCCATGCACGAGACCACTCAGCGTGCACTCGCTGCATCTGAGAACTGTTGCAAGAAGTTTCAATCCTTTCGGGTACGACTCTTCACAAGAACCCTCAGAGGTGGCACCGTCTTGTCACTGCTTTGTAGAAAAGAAGGCTGAACGCCGGAAGTGACTTGCTCCTGACACATTTCGCTTGGACCTCGATGCCCTGACACAACCTCACTTTGGAAAATTTTCATTAGGTACTTGCTATTTTTATGCTACTTTATATACATTTCTTTTTTTGTTGTGTTTGTTTCTCATTTGTTCATATGTCCATCAAAAATGTTAAACATTTTTGTTAAAATGTTGTTAAATATTTTGTTAAACATTTTTATGTTAAACATTTTTCTGTGTCACATATTTTTTCCTCACTGCACAGGCCAAAACCTCTAGTATAAAATACATGGTGATGTAGGAGCTATATATCTACATACACGTGTGTGTTTTTTAAAAAATAATTGTCTACAGTTTAAAGTATACATACAAAATAAAAACTTTGCAAACTATACATATATGGTGCATGGATGCATACTTTTTCAATTTGGGGGAGAATACTTGTAAAATTGACATTATTTCTTCCTCGTATATTTAATAGAATTTACTGGTAATACATTTGAGCCTGGAGCTTAGTTTATAGTTTTGATAATTTCTAATTTTTATGGGTTGTATCTACTTTTGTCCAAATTTTAAATTTAATAAAGATGTTCATAATATCCTCCTGTGATCCTTTTTCACGTACTTATAAATCTGTAGTGAACTGCCCTTATTTTCGATGCTGATCTCTGAGTGATCTGTGCCTTCTCTCTTTTCTTACCTTTTCCTTACTTTTTCTCTCTAGTTTTGCCATGAGTTTATCAACACTACTCTTTTTCAGGAAGCAACTTTGTCTGCTGACGGCGACATTCATGTATGTTTTAGGTTTCATTAATTTCATGCTATTTGCTCTACTGGTTCCTTCCTCTTGATTTCTTTGAATCACTCCGTCAAATCTTTGTGCAACACATGGGCATGCTCAGGTCAGGGAGAGTCCATCCACTGTTCTTTTTCACTTTTTCTCTAGGTGAGAAACCATTCAAGTTAAGCAAGTGGGTGAAATGAGTTCACACCTTCGCAAATATTTTTCTGGCTTAGATCAAAAGAGTTAACTTTACAAAAAATTAAATAAACACTTCAAAACACACAGAGTGGCAATTTACCATTGTAATTACAGAATTTTTGAGATGATAAATACAAAGGAAAGTATTGGAATAAGAAAATGTTTTATAGGAATTAGGCCTGTAGAGGAAGGTGCTAAAGGACTCATGAGAGCATCAGCTCACTTTGTGCTGAACTAGGTGGAAAAATGAGACTTGATCGCATTGTACCAACCTGCTCAGCGTCTTAGCCCCAAAGACATCCACAGATGCTCCTCCGGACACAGGATGCTGGTTTCATCATCTAAGTTCACTGCCGTGGACCTCCTCATGAAAGCCAGGTCATGTCACTAATGGACATTATGTATTGGCGGAAGGATAGAAACGATCTAAATATACAAAACAAGTGATACAAAACAAGGCAATTAGAAAATTGATGTAGCAGTTTTTGTAGCATAACAAACCACCCCCAAACTTAATGGTTTCAAGCAATAACTGCTTCTTTGTGGGCTCACAGTTGGGCTCAGCGTGGCGGTAGCATGCTCGGGCTGGGCTCCCTGCTGCTTTTCTTATCCCATCTCGTGCTTTAGCTGGACAGGCCGGCATGGCTGTGGCTTCTCTCCACACAGTCTTCACTCTCCAGCAGGCTAGCTTGGACACCAAAAAGGGAGCCCCTCACAAAATATTGTTCCAGCCCTATTTTACATGCCAAAGCACCAGCCAGCCCAGACTCAAGACAAGATGCAGACTCCACCTGTGTGAAGTGTGTCCTTTTTGCCTCCTCCTACAGGGAGATCCTACCTGGCTGTCTCAGAATCACTCACACGCACTGAAGCTACGATGACAAAGAGCCTCTGTGCAGTCACTCAGCGACAAGGCCAAAGGTCTGCGCACAGGGCAGAGGAGTGAGAGGACAGATGCCTGAACTAGCTCCACCGCATCGCTGGGCAATGCACAGGCCTGTCGGGCATCACACTGCCCCATGAATATACCCAGCTTGTGAACTGAAAATTAAAATACATTTCCACAAAGGGGATCTGGAGACAGGGAGACAGGAGGGCAGCAGGGGAAAGGGAAGTAAAAATGATTAAGAAGCGGTGTGTACATGTACCAGTTCCCCAAGATGAAGGAAATCACTGTCTGTCACAAACATATACGAATTATAAAAAAAAACTAAAAAGTAAATAAATAAAAACTTTATAAAACACGATGCAAATTTGGAAATACAGTATGATGAAAAGTGTATTAAAAATAAGCAGTAGCTACAAATACAGGAAAAATGCAACTGAAAGTTAAGAATGATTGTATTTCAGGGAAAGGGTCATGGAAGATGTTCTGTCAGTTTTTAGGTTTTGTAATGTAAAAGTCCTATTACACGACACTTGTACATATATGTGTGTGCACACGCGCATACAGAAAGGGGCAGGACATTTCGGCCTGTACCTTCTCTAAGAGGATATAGACACACTCTGCAGCAGAGCAACGGTGAGGTGTGAACATTTTCAAATGCACAGTAGCTGCCTCACTATATACAAAAGTAGACGTTTCTTCTCTCTAGGGAAGAGAAAACTGCTAAATCTGCACAACTGTCCTCACATAGTGCGTCACAAGACCTTTTTCAAAGTTATAAGCATCATTAAACAAGCACAAATAATTAAAATGCAAAGAAGAAAACAGAACAGCAGGGATTTGATGCAAATGGCAATTGATGCTTCTGCAGCGGACTTAATGTTTTAAATATATGTGTGCTTGAATTCTTTCTCGGGGGAACACAGAGCACAAAACGAGATCCCAAAACACCCCAAAACAGTGTAACAGGCCAGTATCAGAGCAGAGAGCGTGATTTAAATCTGGGAACATCAAAAAGAACAGCGTGGAGGGTACATGTTGAAACTGTAACGGCCTCAATCACAGAGCGACACTAACGAGGAGAAAAATGATTGGCTTGCTGAAGAGGCCCCTAGTCCGTACTGATGAAAACGTTCAAAATAAATGTACTACAATAAAGCAGAAGTGCATCGAGAATTAATTACTAATTAATGAAATAATTGTTGTCTCTGTGTGTCCTCACATGGCCAAAAGAAGCAGAGATCCCCCTGAGGCCACTCTGAGAACACTAATCCACAGAGAGATTTCCAATCCATGACTTGCAAAGGCTTCACCCTCTAATGCCATCACACTGAGGGTTTCGGCATGTGAATTTGGGGGAGCAGACAGTCGGTCCATAGCAGAATGTGTTTTGGAGACATAGCCAATTCACTGAGAATAATGTGAGATGTGAAAACAACCAGCCAACATCTCTGGTTAACTTTTATTGAGATGAACAATAGTCACTTCTTGGGAGATATTCAAACATTTCTTAGAATATCTGTTGAGTTTGAGATGTCCAGTAGACAGCCAAGCTGAGATTACAAGTCACCACTGGATCTACAAGTCCAAAGTTCAGACCACAGAGTGAGCCTAGAGTGAAAAATTCTACACCCATCATTACAGGAATAGATCAGAGTGAGCCCAGCTGTAGTGTAGGTGTGCCACATATAAAGCAAATTGTGAATATCTTGGAGATGTATCTTCGTCTTAGAGGGAAAAGTATGATAAACCGGCAACTTCTTTTCAAACTTACTTATAAAGTCAATGTCACCCCAATCAAAATCCCAAAGAAATTTCTGTAGAACCTGAGCCACTAGTTCTGCAAAGTACACATACTGATGTGAGGATGTTTTGGCTACAAAGACCATAATTCAAAGTACCTCAGTGACTTATCTGACAGCCCAGTGAGGAAACTGTTTTACCCTGGTGTACTTTTGCTTCTGGGTTTCTGTGTGGTATTTTCTTGTAGGTACTATTTTCATTCTCAGGCTGCTTTCTCACAATACAAAACCGGTGTTGATGCCCTAACGTCCTTGTGAAATGGGAATACAATCCCTCTGTCCTTGAGGCTGCTTCCAGGATGCCTCCTCTCACCCACCTTTGGCCAGCATAGGTGGCAGCCTTAAGCCCAAATGATCTCTGTGGCTCATCCAAGATCTCCAGTTGATCTCCAGCGTGGGTGCCAAGAACAGTCAGATCTTGGGGTGGGAGTAACAGCTTGTCCTGAGAGACATGGGGTGTGTCACAGAGGGGAACCCTTGGATAGAAATTGGCTTATGTGAGGGAGAGAGAAGAGGGCAATGGATGCCAAGTTCGGAATCAGTAATGACATTAGCATATTAGAGAAAAGATGCACACAAAGAAATGTTTATAGAGACAAACAATGTAGAGAAGTGTGTCCTCCTAAACAACAAAACAATCTGTAAAACCAGAGTCATAAAAATGTCTGCTTTGAGCAGGGCAAATACAACAGTGAAAGAAAACAGAGTCCAGAACAAAGCCACATATATATGACAATTTAGCACACGATGAAGAGGGTGTTGGAAACCAGTAAACAGCAAATGGATTGTTCAATCAAAGTACCCATGGTCAGTCAGCCAGTTGGGAAAAGCCAATTAGAGCTCAATTTCATAAAAGACACAAAAATAAACTCCAAGTACAAATAAAGCGCTTACAATAAAATGTGTGTCCATTCAAACAGAAATGAGAAAATATTTTTCTAATCTTTTGGTGAGGGCAAGTATTTCTCAGCAAGTCTAAGTCCAACACCCTTAAAAGAAAAGGCTAGCAGACTTTTAAGATATAACAATTGAAAAAATGTAGATGACCAAAATAACATTCTAAATTAAAAAAAAAAAAACCTTGGAGAAATATCCACACACTTATGGGAGATGTTATTATTTAAGGTCTAAAATGTAGAAAGAATGTTTACACACTTTAGACCAAAGGCCTACAGGCCAGGAGAATGTCTAGTGCCTGGCTGGCTCTTTGGGAAGGGCCCTGAAACCCCCGGAACACCCCGAGGATGACTACACATTACAGGATGCTGTGGCTACTTCTGGGCCTCAGGGGATTCCCAGGTGGCTTTCAGAGCCACCCAGGTCCAACTAGGCTGAACATCCTCTGGCTCTTCATCTTGATGGACTTGTTCCCTCTGTCACCCTCTATAAACCACACATGGAGTCCTGGGCCATGTGCTGTGCAGCCTGGGGAGTCCTCTTTCCTCATCCTGCCTCCTGCGAATGAAGTCCCTCTGAAGGGAAGTCCCTGATCCTCCGGACAAAACGGGCAGGCCACCGTGATCCCCATAGCATCCTGAGCTTCGTGGCAAGACTCTGGTGTACAACATGAGCTGGAGAATACAGAAAATCATGCACTTTGGCTGCAGCTTGAACAAAGCAGAAAAGTAGAGAACAGGAAGAGGAGGGATCTCCCAATCTCATTGAGAAGAGAGAAATATTTTTTTAAAGATACACATTCAATGCCAACACCTCAAAACTTATTTAGAAATAAGTCACTGTTTTCAAAGAAGCTTCACCATTGCTTATCTATTTTGATAAAGACTGTATTGTTTTACACGGTAGACAAACCTTTTATCAGGCTTGACTCAATAGTTAAATGAATCTGACTTTTAAAAGGAAATGCACCATTAGGCTTGCACGTAAAAAACAAAAAATCACCTTTTCCAACTCTCACTGCAGAGGTAAAAGCTGATATTGGGTAGAATTTATTTATTCTTTTTAATTTTAAACCAAGAACATGTAATGGTACATTCTACATACAATGGTCACATTCATTACAATTATTCTGTACCTATACATGATGCATCTTGGTTCTCCCCCTCTCCCCCGCCCCTCCTCTTTGCTCCCTCCCTCCCTATTTACAGCAGGTTTATTCATCATTTTCCATATTTTCCCTTTCTCCTCTCTTTCCCCTGTTGCCTTTCTGCTTTTCCCCTTCTTTCTTTCTAGTACTCCTCTCCTCTGCACACCATCCTCCTTTTATATACTATCTATTACACCTCTTTGTACTTATTTACAGTTATGGTTTCTCATATCAGAGAAACAATTCAATGTGTGCTCATGAGTGTCCGATTTATTTCACTTAAGAGTATGTTCTCAAGAAACATCCATTTATATATGAATGACTAGTTTATCCTTTTTTATGGCAGTGTAGTACTCCATTGTGTAGAAAAGCCACATTTTCTTTAGCCATTCGTTGGTTGTTGGGCATTTAGGTTGTTTCCAAGACTTAGCTATTACAAATTGTGTTGCTATGAACATGGTGGTGCATACGTCCTTGTGGTATGACGATTTTAATTCTTCTGGGAAGATCCCCAGTAGGGG
>PVJO010008728.1:0-75160 GCA_004026905.1 Hystrix cristata | reverse complement strand
AGTAGGGCAAAAAATCACAAACTGGGAGAAAATTTTTGCCAGCTGTCCCTCAGATAAAGGTCTAACATCCAGAATATATAAAGAACTCAAAAAGATCAAACCTCCCAAATTTAAAGACCCTATCCAAAAATGGGCATCTGAAATGAATAAACATTTCTCAGATGAAGAAATAAAAATGGCAAATAAATATATGAAAAAAAGAAAAAAGAGAGATTGTATTCAAAAGAGAGAACTAGATAGGGAAAAGGGGGATAAAGAAGAAGGTTAAAAGAAAAGTAAGATGAAAGGGGAAAAAATGGTAAAGTGTAGTTATACTTGTTGCAAATAGGGAGGGGTGGGTGAATGGAAGGGAGGGGAGGGGAAGGGGGGAAGAGGGGGGAAAACCAAGATGTATCATGTACAGGTACAAAATAACCATGTTGATTATGAACACTATGTATACAATGTACCAATACATGTTCTTGGTAAAAAAATAATAAAAAAATTAAAAAAAAATAATAGTTTTGCTGGTCTTACTGTTTGGCCCATACATGCTTAACTGGCTCTTCACTTTCAGTTTATCCAGATTTAAAGCTATATGATAGACTAGTTATCTAAGCAAAGTTATAAAATTAACTGCTCCCACTATACCACCAAATGTAACTCATCTTCTCTTGTTGGGTGGTCAACAACTAAGGTTTGAGGGACCAAAACTAAAAGGTAACTGGGGTAAGAGGACAGCCAATATTTTGGCCCTGGCCCTCCAAGGTCAATAAGAACCCAGGACATAAGGGGGCCTTACTACAAGACGATCTCGGTGAGTCACATGACCTCCTGAGCAAGGACTGTTAGGCCCCTGAGGTCAAACAAGAGTCAGTCAGTGTGCATCCCAAAGAAGGAGGGTCACTAAAGGGAAAACTGTTCCCATGTCTCCAAGGAGCACCACGTGGTCTAGCACAGACCATGACCCATCCTGGCAGATGACACATTTGGCAGAAGATGAATTAAGAGCTAAGAGGCTCTGATCATAGCCCCCAAAGGAATGCCTGAGGAGACTTGACTGACCTTGATATATTGGGAGATAAATTATTACGATTGACAAGGGTCTCAATTTAATTTGGTCTTGAACATCCAACAATAAGAGGACATAGCTAGAGATATAAATAATAATTTAAGCCAGACATACGGGGAAATTCTACAATCACTGACCCCTGCTAAAAATCCTAAGGGCTAGCTAGTTACAACTGTTATTAGACCATATCTAACACGGCTCCTTACCCAGTCTACCTTTCCATCTTGTTGCTCATGCTTTAGTCACACATGTCTTTAATCTTTTGGTAAAGCTTCCTTTTTTTCTTTGCCTAGAGGCTGCCAAACCCCAAGTGGTCATACAGATGAAACCCACTATAAAGCTGCCAGACATCTTCTGCTGAGGACCATTGGAAAAAACCTCCCTGCTAAGGATTCCTATCCACTGTGCCTCAACTACAACCCTATTCACCTCGAAGAAGCCAGATCAGTCTTCACCTGGTTCCCCAACAGAAGTTGGATGTTTTTCTTAGAGGAGGGAATGTAGGGACAGGGGTCCCCATAGGTAGGGAAAAGATAGGGTAAAGGCCTCCTCAGACATTAAACATAAATGCAGATACATTCCAACGGTTAAGGAGACAAAGGCAAAGAGACTCGTTCTGGGAAGGCCCCAGGTAATCGGATTAACATGAAGAAAACAAACGCTCCCTTTTGACTCTTACATCTGCATTATCTGGCTCTAAGGTACCGCCCATAAACGTGCTCTCTGCCAAAAGACAAAGGTCATAGGGTTGGGGAAAATCGGGGCAGAGGTGACAGACAAGCCCAAGAGCCAATCAGATTCCAAGGGCCAACCCAAGGGAAAAGCCTCAATAAAAACAGGCTACGACAAAGGGCCCACGAGTATTTTGCTTTCAAATGCTCCCTACTCCTCGAGTAGCTATGTATCATCTCCTTTTCCCCCTTTTTCACCACTTTTAAATAAACTGTCCTCTAAATAAAATGTCTTTTCTTAGTTAAAAAAAATAAAAAATTTCCCCAATTTTATATGCACATCAAAGTGCATTTGTATATGTATGCATTAGCACATCTTGGTATTTTGCTATTAAAAATGGATATTTGTGTTTAATTAGTTCTTTTGGATTATTTTGGATTTTTCACTGATATGAAATATATAAAATATTGGCATTGTAGTACTCTGATAATCAGTATTTTTCTGTTTAAAATTTTTGTATGTAATTTATATTTTAATGGGTCACTAAAAAAACAACCAACCAAAATAAATAAAACCATTTAAAAATTTTAATGAGCTCTGTGAAGCCAAACAAAAGATATGGGGACTGGACTTTATGCTGATCGAAGGTTTTATACTGTAGAGCAACAAGACACAGTTTAGGCTTTAAGAAACCTTCTCACTTGCCCCCTGCAGTTGGGAGGACATGTGCAGGTGAGATGTAGAGTTGTGGGGAAAATTAGGCACATAATGAAGGTGACCTACAAGCAAATGATACTGAGGGGACAGAAAGAGGTATACAGACCCTTCGGGATGCAGATTCATCCTGGTTTGGTGACTAGGTGTGGTGGGAAGGGGACAGGAGACAGGAAGACATCGGCACAATTCTTGGGTCTGGCTGGGATGTGGGCAGTGGCTGAGCCACTGATTGTGGAGAGACAGATGAAGGAGTGTGTTTCCTTGCACTGCTCCCGGTAGGTAGAGAGCTCTGTCATGGGTGATGAGTAGTTGGGTGTATGAACATCAAGTTCCAGAAGAGGCTGTGGCAGGAGGCACAAAAGATTCACAAATATGTTTCTGGGAACTGATGAAGTCAACAAGGAGAAATAGACAGAGAGGCCAAAAAGGAAGGCAAAAAGCTGCTTGGAAGGATGCTATTTCAGGAAGAAGGGTGGTGGATGGCATCCAATTATGCAAAGAAATGAGCGAGATGAAGACAGAGAGGAATCCTTGAGCCTAAGACATATTATCCAGTAGGGAATAACTCCATTTCTGGGGCCCAGTGGCCTGGATTTGAGTCATGGCTTTGACCTTAAAAAGACAGGTCTCCACGTGCCTCTGAATGATCCATTTAAAATGTGTATAAAAATGGGGTAGAAGGAGAAAAGACTTCATGACTTTATACATGCAAAGTGCTAGAAGTATGCCTGTCACATTTCATTCAACAAATATTCTCTGAATATCTACTATGTGGCAGGCAGAACATGAAACGTTAGGGTGTACACTTGAACAAAAATCTTTGACCATATGGGCAGAGAAGGAAGCAGACAGTAAGGAAATAAAAATGGTGAGCAGTGTGGAGACAAGCGCAGCAAGGTGGGATGAGGCATGCTCAGGAGAGTGGATCATTTTGCACACTGTGGAATGGTGAGGGGTGAAGCATCTGCATACCTGGGGGTACAGCTTCATGGCAGAGGGAGGAGGTAGGAGACTCCTGGTGGGGCAGCGGACTCTTTGCATTGGAAGATGAGGTCTGACTCCCCTGCCGTCGATGTCATTGATCTGCTTACACAATAGAATACAACTGAGCGACAGTCTGAGACATCAGAGGCTAGTTAGGTTATCAAGAATGTGTAGTTTTCTTTCAGGCAATTTACAAAGTTCTCCCCGGAAGAGTTAACCACTGTGTAAGAAGTCTATGCCGACAGTGCCAGGACTATGTAGGAAGTCCAAGCTAGCCCTATGGAGAAACTACATGGTGCAGGAAATAGGGGGAGTAATCACGTGATGGGAGGATAGAGGAAATGGGAAAAAAATAAGATGGGGGAAGAGGGAGAAGAGCTATGCCTCTTGTTACCTGCTCCTGGCTTCCTAATTAATTGCCCACCAGATATATGAGCAAAAAGCTTTTGGGGGACTCCAGCCCACATCACTTTATGAAACATGTTAAGCTGTGGCCATGATCCCCAGAACTGTAAGAGAAAATGATAAATGTTGATTTTAAATTACTGAACAAAACAAAACGAAGGACAGGAAGGTCTTAGTATTAGAATGGCCCAGGTCAGGGGGTGAAGAAACAGGACCGAAGTCACACCTTTTGCTAATGTATAGCCAGTCTTTGTATTAACAATAGGGGCATCTGTGGTAACTGACTAGTTACCGTGAGGTGCTGAGACTGTAAGCAGGAAGGAGAGACTAAGAAGTGAGACTAAGATAGAGACTAAGAAGTGAGAAAGAGAAGAAAAGTCCAGCTATGAAAGAAACCAGGAAACTGTGGTTAATCTTACCACCCTCTTACCACCTTCTGATTTCTCATCAGCAAATGAGAAGAGAGGAGGAGGGATGAAGATGATCTGAAGCCAAAGATAAGGAAGCTCTTTTGGTTTTTTAACTGGAAGTCTGCTGGAACACGTTCCTAGGCTGGTGGAAATAAGCTGGTGGAGATGGGGAGTCTTCAAGGCGAAGAGAGGGGAAGGGTTGATATAAGGAGCAGTGACCTCGGGGAGGGGAGAAGGAAGGGAATGCAGGTGTAGAGGAGGGAGGTCCTTTCAGAGTGGCAGGGTGGGAAGCAAGGAGAGGCTGGGATGGGGATGGAGTTGACCCCAGAGGGCTTCTCTGGTAGACATATAAGGTATTCTCAGCAGCTGACAGCAGAGGGAGGGTGGAGAAACGCTGAAGAAAAAGGGAGGAGGTTCTGAAATTACTGGGATTCTGGCAATGAGAACTCTTGATTAACTGATAAGTGCCCCTACCAATAGAATAATAATAATGGAGATCTTTAATACCAGTTGTTGGGCTTTCAGAGAATTTGCAGGACTGCAAGAATCAGAAAAAGTGTGAGATACTTCGAGGTAATTTTGTCCTTATTGCCACATATACATACAGGAAATTCTTATTAATTCTTAATCAGCACATCTCATTTCTGCACAATTCCATGTGGCAATGAGTTTTGCCATCATTTTGCTGTCATTTTCAAAGGAGATATAAGAGAATCATGTCAGAATAGGAGAGGCTCAGAATATGGTGAGACTATTTCTCCCTGCTGAAAAGAGAAAGGACATTGAATTCATAAATTAGTGACAATTATGCTTTTGTACTATGTCACTAGAATCCATTAGATATGTATCCTTGTTACTTCCTTGCAAGCTCATTCCTCACTGCTGGCAAATTTATTAGAAATGAAACCCAGACTTATAAATGAAGGCACTTTATTTTTTCGTTTTTTGCTTAGGGGAATAAAACATGTCTCCTTTCTTCCACTTTTTTCTTTTTCTTCTCCCACTTTTTTTTTTCTTTTTCTTTTTTCTTCCCTTTTTGCACCTTATGCCACATGGAGTAAATCCAAGTGAGGACCACAAGTTGACCCAATGGGAGATCTGAGCACAGTTTTGAACTGAAGGGCAAGAACAGAGATGGGAAATATGTCCGCATACTTTTCAGTCACTTTTCATAAATACCTCAAACACAACCTTTTATTGCCTTCACCGTTCACTTCCTTAGTAAGGTCCGTGAAGTTTCTATGTCTCAACCAAACTCCGCAAAATTCAGTCAACTTTAAGCTTACAATTGTATGAAAAACTGAAGTATATTTAATAGTATGTATTCCGAAACTTCATTATTAAGGCTGGCTCTTCCTGGTGGCATTGGATGGGTGGGGTGAGTGTAGGCAGTAGGGTGAGCTCTGAGGTAACAGGACAGTCCTCAGACATGAGGCAGAGGTAAAGGCCGACTTTCAGAGGACAGGGACGGTGATTAGATCAGATTGTCTGTGATGAGAGCCACATTCCGTGCCGGAATTTCCATCAGGAGATTGCAGTCAAGTGGAGATTGTAGGTTGTTGTCCATATTTCATTGTCAGGTCATCTGAACAAGCCTTCTGTGGGTGTGCAGAACGATCAGACATTCAGAAGAGAAGGACAAAGGACAGGAAAAGTGACGCAGTAACTCCTTTGACACTGTGGGTGATAATGTGTGCTGAAACCAGGGCAGTCGGATAGACAAATTCTACAGTAGTAACTACAGTAGAAAACAAATCTATGGTTAGGCTATGACGGGTGGTGAGCAAGATTCCAGCTCACAGCCAGGTGGATGCTCCTGGTCAGCCTTAGGTCCTCATGCAACTGGCACTGAAGGAAAGACAAAGTGAAACGCAGGAGTCCAGAAAGTTTCTAGGTTATTCTAGACCAAATAACACAAATATTTGAAGAGTGAATATAAAACAATTCCTTTTCTAAATTTTATCTGCGTGTTCATTGCTATGGTTAGCCTTATTAGAGAGATACTAATATATTAAGGGCCATATTGTGATCCAAAAGCTTCAAGTAGCACGATTTGCTAAATCTTCTAAATCCTATGGATGCTGTTTTTGTTTTATAGAAGAAACCAAAGCTAATAGAGATTAAACTGAATTGTCTCAGGTGACAAGTAAAACCGTGGAGCTGGACTCAGCGCCCTAACAAATGCTTATGATTTTTCCACCCATGCCATGTGGATACTTCTACGTGGTAGTTTTTGCTGATATCATGTTTTCGTGTACTCAGGGTATCAAGTAGTCTAGCTCATCTAACTTGGAAGAATTACTTTCTGACCACTGTTATATCCTGGGGACTGTACTAGGAAGTAGGACGTTCTTGAGGCAGAAGTGTCGTGTCGTCTTGCGCTTTCAGCCTCTTGGAAAGTCAGCCCCAAACTATGAAGCCGGGCAGTTGACAAAGGGCTCAGGGCTGTCAGTGGAGAAAGGACTCATTTCTGAAAACCGACACTTTCTGATTTCCTTTCTAAAGAAACAAGTGTGCTTCCTTTTCCTCTGCATTTCTAGTGATTGTTCCACTGTTAAATGCTCCCTAAGCTCAGTGCTTTGCCTCATAAATCTTTCCCCTCTTACAGTCCTCTCAGATTCAACGTCCATCTTTAGCCATGACAGACTATCGTCTCATCCCATCTAAACATTTCAGATAACATGATGGAAGAGAGAGCATTACATTTTTGTTCAAATTCCATCACTTTGAAATGCTTCTCTACTACTAAACTTAATTGGAAAGAGCGGTCTATTAGTAGGCTACAGGGACAAAGATGAAGTCTGAATTCAACATGAAAATCTATTGTGAACTGCTTACTGTAGACGGCTTATCTAATGATTGAGGTTAACTCATGTCAGTGGTTTTCAGAGTGTTGGTCATGAATTAAAATGAAGCTACCATATAAATGTTAGAAATATATTTATTAAATAGAAGAGATTTCAAAGATCTCTATCTCTAGTAAACAAACAAAAGATTCCAATTCTATCTTCATCCAAGTTTTAAGCCAACCTTGAGATGCCATTGATATGACCATCAGTTTGCTAAAACAATATATAAATTCTCATTAATTAAAAAAATCCTTATTTGGGGCATTTTATTTCTTTTCTTTTCCTTGCTGAGGATCAAATACAGGGTCTGGTGCATGCAAGGTAAGCATTCTACCACTGAGCTACACTCTTAGCTTCAAATTTTCTTTACTTTCTATTTTTTTAAATTATTTTTTAACCAAGAACATGTATTGGTACATTGTCCATATATTGATCACATTTAACATGTTTGTTTTGTACCTGTACATGGTGACTCTTGGTTCTCCCCCTCTACCCTCCCCTCCCTTCTGTTCCCTCCATCCCTATTTACAGCAGGTTTATTTACGATTCTTCGTGATTTCCCTTTCCCCTTTCTATTTAATTTCTCAAAAGTACTGCTGGTATAGGAGCCCAAATTTCATTTTCCTTAGAGACAGTTGTTATAATATACCTAGTTTCTAATTTATGCATGTTATATAAAGGTCATTAAGCCATAACAGTTTTTTTTTTTTTCTGACCTGTAATTGGATACTGTTTAGGGAATGAGTTGTCAAAAATTCACACAAAGATAGATATTCTATGTCACACTCTGGATTTCAAAGATATTCAAAACCTTGTTCTAAATGGGTCCTAAAAAAATAAATACACGGTGTTGGGGATTTAGCTCAAGTGGCAGAGCACTTGCCTAGCAAGCATGAGGCCTTGAGTTCAATCCCCAGCCAACCAACCAACCAACCAACCAAACAAACAAATAAATATCCTCTTTGAGCCACATCAAAGATTTCCATCTTTTTTTCTCCATGAAGAAGCTTTTAAGAAGCCAGAGATTCCTATAGATATAAAGCATTAAAAAGTTTTATCCTGTCATAAAAATTTTAGTATGGTATAAATCTAGGCAAGATACCCCAACCTATATCTGTGATGATATCACATCAGTGCTGTACAATAAAATATAATGCCAGACACTGATGAGATTCAAAATTTTCTAGTAGCCGTCATAAAAAAGGAACTTGCAACTGATTTTAACAACATTTTATTTAACCACTATACATAAACTATTAAAATTTCACCACATAGTCAATATGAAAAATTATTAATAAAATGGTTTACCTTTTTGTATTATGTCTGTGAAATTCAGTATATACTTTACACTTCTAAAACATATCAATTTGGACTGGTCCTATTTCACAGGGTGAGTACTCACATGTTGCTAGAGACTACCATATTGGGCAGCCCAGGGTTAGGTTGACAGAAAAAATCTGTTAAAAGGAAGTGAAAACAGTGACACAGGACTCCTCCTATATTAAACAGAAGTTCCAATATATTCACTTCTGTTTCTTTCTATTCTTTAAATATTACTTGAACAACTTCCAAAGTCAAGACAACATCCTGGGACTAGGAAGATGATATCAGTCAGGGTTTTCTAGAGAAAAAGAACCAATAGGATAAATAGAAGACATTCACAGAAAGAGAGTTATTAAAAAGGATCGACTCACAGGATTGTGGAGGCTGACGTGTCCCATATCTGCTGTCTGCAGGATGAAGGCCCAAGCAAGCTGGTGGGGAAGCTTCAGTCCAGCCTCAAGACCTGAGAACTGAGGGAGTCATAACTGTAACTCTGAGTCAGGGTCTGAAGGTCCAAGAACCAAAGGAAAAGCAAAGATGGATGTTCTACCTTAAGCAGGGAGAGGAAATCTGCTTTTCTGCTTTTGTGCTCTATTTATTTAGTTCAATCGAGTTGACATATGAAATCAACCATAACCAAGACTAATTATATTTTTAAAAAGAAAACAATTCCCTTAAGGAATTTGTTGTCCAATGGTATATCAAATTGCCATGAACTGTAGCAATATTTACCATGCAATGAATATGTGCCAGGCTTAGTGCTGGGCAATCTGAATTTAATTCTTTCTTCCTTGTGAAAAATGGCACTGAAGATTTTTACTTGTAGAATTTCTGTGTGATGTAGAATGAAAAGGAAAATATTTCTGAACCATATGTTTGCTGATGGGTAAGGAAAGATTGATGAGAGGTTTTATGTACACTTTGCAAATATCTAAAAGATAGGATCAGAATATTACTGTATCCAAATTCCAATCATTTTAATTATTTAATAATTTATTTATAGGTTCATTTTGCATGATTAGGAAGTTCTAATCAAGCTTATTGACCTAGCCTGTGAGAGGCGCTGAGCCCAAATATATTGAGTCAAAGTAAGATTGTGAAAAATTATAGTTAATTACTATGAGAAATAAAATAACTGGACACAGATCTCCCTGTCAAGGTACTAAATTTTTAGAAAGAAAAATAAAACAAAATGTGTTATCCACCTTATGAGACAAGAAGATGATGTAAGAGTTCATTGGATAGTGCTATGGACTGAGTGTCTGCATCTCTCAAAAATTCCTGCATTGTGACTCTAATTCCAAGGTGATTGTATTTGGACGTGAAGTCTTTGGGCAGCATGATATCCATGAGAAATTGGTTCCAGGACCCCCACGGATACTGAAATCTGTGGATGCTCCAGTCCTTATATAAAAAGGCACAATATTTGCATACAACATATATAACCCTCCTACATACTTTAAGTCATATCTAGATGATATCTAATAACTAACACAGTATAAATGCTATGTAAATAGTTATTATACTGTATTATTTAGGGAATAATGACAAGAAAAATCCGCATTTTCAGTGCAGGTGCTTTTTTTTCAAATGTTCTACATTACTTTCTATCTGTGAAACCCACAAAAGTGGAGGGTTCACTGTCATTAAGCCATGAGGGTGAAGTCCTCATCAATGGACTTAATGCTCTTACAAGAAGAAGCCATATATATACACCCACTGTGTATATATACACTATATATATATATATATATACACACACACACACACACACACACACACACACACACACACATACACTAACGCTCAAGGTGATTGTATTTGGAGACAGAGATCTTAAGGTTAATCAGAATGGTGGGACTTTAATCTGACAGGACTGATTTCCTCAAAGCAATTAAAGTAGCTCTTTTTCTCTCTCTTGCTCTCTCTCTTTCTCTACACACACACACACACACACACACAGAGAGAGAGAGAGAGAGAGAGAGAGAGAGAGAGAGAGAGACAGAGAGAGAGAGAGAGAGAGAGAGAGAGAGAGAGAGAGAGAGAGAGAAGGCCAAGGGAAGACATAGCAAGAAGGTAGCTCTCCAAAAGACAGGAAAAGAGTCCCCGCCAGAATTGAACCCTAATGCTATTTTGATCTTGGATTTCTGACTTCTTCAACTATGAGAAAATAAAATGTCTATTGTTTAATCCATGTAGTCTGTACTATTTTGTTATGGCGGCCCCAGTAGATTAATACAAAGGGTCCATAGAACTAGACATCAACGTTGCCTGGCAATAACAGTTTGCACTGGGTCATTTTTCTTGAGTGACAGTAGAGTATGGTGGTGGGATGTGTGATAATCTTTGCTATCTGGCAGCATTGGTGGGCATGGCTTAATATCTACTTTACATAGACTTTTTTTCTTTATAGGTTTTCTCTTTTTTAATTTCACATATTTATTTTTTTAATTTTGTTTTAGTGGTACATTTTAGATATACATAGCGATAACATTCATCACAGGGAATTTGTACCTGTACAGGATATATCTTGCTGGTTCTTTTTTTCTATAGATTTTCTTTTGAATCTTCAGAACTGTTATCCCAGGAAGGAGAAGAAAATAAAAAAGAAAATCACAAGATACTGAATGACAGACAAGAGACAGCTAAAGAAAGCTGGTATATGGTTGATTTTTTTGATATAGAGTGATTTAGATAAAAGTCATACTAAATCTCAATTTAGTAATGACATTTATTGAATGTTACCAAATGCTGAAACTGAGGGCAAATTCTTTGTATATTTCTGTTCATTAAATCTTTACAAAAAGCTCACAAGTGAGTCATTGCTAATATTTCATTTTGCAGTTGAGGCTTAAAGATGTTTAGAAATTCCAATCAATGTCACAATATTCAGTGATAGAGTTAGGATTAGATAGGTCTGCCTGACCTGAAGTCTGAGGTTGTAGCCACTACAAGATGCAACCTCCCAGATACAAGCCCAGACATGAAGACTACAATCGTCATGTAAAGCTCCAAATAAGGTGGTAACATCTGACATCTTACCCACTTGCCCTCCACTGCATGTTTTAAACTGAGTGTTTTTGCTATGTTCTTTGGATTACTATGATATTTTGTAGTCAATCTTTCTTTCTAAAGTACATTCTAAAATAACTATAATTACAAAAGAATTATAGTAAAATGTTTTACACATTTTGAGGCTACAAAGTAAAGGAAAATAAATAAACCTGGCCATAAGAAATCTTGTCTTGCGGTCCTTTCAGGTTTAGATCGTTTAGTTTATGACATATGGAACATTATTTTAAAACTCCAAGGCTGAGTGAAATAACTTACCCACTTAGCAAAAGAAGTACAGTTTAAATTACTTCTTTTGCAGAAAAAGTCACCCCTGGAAGAAAATGTTCTTAAATTTCAAATTTTAAAAATTGCCTTGAATCATTGGTTCCAAAAAGTTCATTGGATTCTTTTAATTTCTTTTTCCTCAAGAGGATATGGTTACTAAGTTGAGTTTCGTTTATGCCTTTATCTCAACAACTCTGCTAAGATTTATTTTTCACATCCTGATAGTCTTACCAAACTAAGAGAAAGTACGGCCTAGGTCCTGGTTACCCATAAAGGAAACATTCATGTTAGCTGCAGTCCAATTACAATATGTTGTTAAAGGGAAAGAGGAAGCCGGTTATAAGAGCTAGTTTGAGTGGGACGCTATACATTGTTTAGAATTTAAAAGACTGTGAGAAAAGAAAAGAAAAATGCCTTCCTACATATGATAGCAATGATTTTAGTAACCCCCAAATATCACTACTGCATTTCTACATTTGCTCAAACCTAATTATTACAACATCTAGGGACAAAGGAAATAACTACCCTCGACTCGACCTAAACTATTTCTTCAGTATGACAAACAAATACTGAAGCTCTAACTAGGAAACAGACAAGACACACACACACACACACACACACACACACACACACTCATGCACATTCATGCACACAGCCCCTTGGCCTCTTAAATGGAGTCAAAGTGTTATTATTTTTAAACATCATTTCCCAAAAAGCTTTCCACAAAATAAAAGAAACAGTTATCTCCCCAAAAGAGGTTTCTAGACTTTCATAATTTGGAAAATAAAACATATCATCTCTTTTGTGGGAATTCACAGTTGGAGATTTGAGAAGGTCTGTGGTAGGGAATCGACCTTAATATCATTTAATTGGAGTATTTTAATCTTCTTAGGACAAAGAACTTTTTGGAATGACTTTATCATTGTTCTCTGGAACATGCCCAGGAAAATGATGCTTTAACCTTACCATTCACATTCTCTTTCAGGAATATTAAATTACAATAGTAAGTTAATTGAAACAAATATTTTCAACTCAAGGGGTTTTTTTTGTGAAAAAGTGACCTATTAGGAAATAGTTATTAGAACTTGGTTTTCCAAAAAATACAACTTTGCTCAATTCTAAAATTAGTAAATCATTGAAGGGATTTTTCCATACAGTGTTTTGTTATACACAAACAAGTAAACTGGGAACCAGTCGGAAGCCAGGTCACCTGGAACTTTTAGGTGATATGACCACTTTTTTCTGAGATGTATTGTAGTCATTGTTCCTGTGTAATACTTAGTAATTCACTTGCACCCTTAAAAATTTGTTCATCATACAACAAATTGTAAGATTACCCTACTCACCTACCACTCTAAAAACTTGATGAGTTCATTGTTGTAGGACTGGGACACAGATCTTCTCTGATGGGGTGGGGGAGGGAGGTCAGGACAATGATGCTAGAATAAGCAAGAGTCACCCTACAGTGCTGAGGCCTTGAAAGAAAATTTGGACGAAAATTACTGGGAATTTTGTTAAATTTTCTGTGAAAGCAATAAATAATCACAATAATTAAGAGAATGATGCAGAAGTTTAGATAAGAAGCTAGGCAAAGAGCTAATACAATGGGTGCGAGGTGTGGGGAAAGGTTTGAGCCAAGGCTATACATTCATCAGTGTACATCTCTTACACAAAATGATATCTATTGTTAAACGGAGGTTTAATAAGTCCGCTCACAAATTCAGAGGGAGACAGGTGTAATTTGAAACCCGTCATCTAAACACAATGTATTCCTATATATTTGTATTTCTAAATTGTATTTAAAACTAAATGATCCGATCTTCTGGTTTTGAGTCCCAATACTTGACATTTATTCAGGTGGGATGCAGATTGGCATGATCCAGTTATGTTTAGAGTTTGTTCTCGAGAGTTCTGGACTGCAGTTTCCTGGTGACCAAGGGTGTCACTGAGATCATTTCTTTACCCAAAGTGATGATAACGAGGTGCTTAGGTTCCATAAGCTTTTTTTTTCCCCAAGTATTTTAATTTTTATTGCACCGAGAAGATTATCCATGAGCTTTTGACAGGTAGGTCACTTAATCTGTAGTCAACTATTCACTCTTTTGGAAAAATCAAACTCACGTCTACAAGACATCAGACTTACCTTTAGGTTTTATTAAAAGCCCACCAATGGGAAGATGTAAAGGGGAACTCTCATACATTGTCAGCTGTCCTTCATCGTGCCATGATCAAAGAGAGTCATAAATATATCGAGGGCTACTGCAGTTGTCCTAAATTAAATTTGTGAGAACTTTCCTTTGGGCATGTTGTGCTTCCTTTTGGGTCCCTGAAGAGGCTGTTTAATATAAAAAAGACATATATGTCCAACACCATGCCTTTAATTCTTCAAATAAATACCAAATGGCCCTGGAGATAACACAGATGTTCAGAGCTCTCCCTGGTATCTTTGATGCAAGAGTCATCTCCTGGGAATTAGAGCTGATGGCTTAGCTGGTTGTCCAGGTGAGTGATTTTATGTATCAGATTATCAGTATTAGCAAAAGGTCAGCCTCTGAGTCATGAAGACTATGTCGATGGACAAAAATGACATCTCTCATAAAATGGAGATTTAATAGGCCTGCTTACAAAGTCAGAGGGACACAGACAATGTCCTTTGTTGACAAAATACTTATAAGGTTACATCTCTATGTGAAAACTCTGATTTCAATAAATAAGAAATGCAGACAATAGTTTTAAAAACCCCAAACCAAACAAAACATCAACACAACAAAATCACAAAAGCACTTACTTCTAAATAAGTCTCTTGTGCTAGGTGTATAGCTCAGTAGCAGAGCATTTGCCAAGGATGTATGAAGCCCTGAGTTTAATCCCTAGCACTGGTGAAATACAATACAATACAATACAATAAAATAAAATAAATCCCCATCTCTTCAGACCATAGACACTAATTCCTATCACTGTTAAGATGAATCTTGACTCTGTCTCTTGAATTCCTTTAGCACGGCCACAGTTCGTACCCCATCTTTTCTTGCCTAGATTATTAGGCGAGCCTCTGGCTTTGTCACTGGGATCCATTTCTTCCTCCGTAATATGTCAACTAGCATTTCACAGGATATAGTCTTTAGGAACAAATTTGAAGCCAAGTATGGTGTTGCACACCTATAATATCAGCACCCTGGGGGGCTGAGGCAGGAAGATTGTGTTTGAGTACAGCCTGGGCGGCTCAGTAAGAGAGACCTTGTCTCAAAATCAACAATGAAAAGGGCTTGAGGTGGAGTTCAGCGTGAGGGCCTTGGATTCATTCCCCAGTGTCACACACTCACACACACAGACACACGTACGCAGACACACACACACACACACACATACTCAAAGAAGAAATTTGATGATGTCAGTTCTCTCAGCATTTCACAATGTGACAATGCAATCTTCTGTTATTTTAGATATCACTAAACAAAATGCTATCAAATAAGCTATGAAATAATTCTCTCTGCTGTTTTTGGAGGGGGAGTACTGGTGATTGAGCCAAGAGCCTTTGCACCGAGCTATATCTCCAGCTTACTTTAAATTTTTTTGAATTCAAAACAGGGTCTTGCTAACTCACTAAGTTGGCCGAGCTTAGCTCAAACTTGTGGCCTTTCTGCCTTAGCTTCTCGATGTGCTGGAATTACAATGGTGTACCACCCTGCCTGGCTGAAATAAGTCTTTCTTATTATTTAGACTTTTTATTTTCACACCTATGGTTTTTTTTTAAGACTTATTTTGTCAGGTTTTTAATTGGGTACCACTTCTTGTCATGCATAAGAATGAAAATAAAAGTGACAGGTGAGGGTAATGACAATTACATCACCCCTTCCACTGGAAAACTGCACACCAAACGATGCATTGTAATGTCAGAATCACCAAAAAGTGGAAAAGGTACATCTTAAAGTAGATAAAATGAGACACAGATTTGATACATTTCTATCCACTCCTTATAAACTTTGACTCTAGAGAAGAGAAATGCTGAATTTCTCAGAATGACATTGAAGAGTTTTCATAATTTGGCCCCCAGCTAGGCGTTCAAACTAACGTGTCCTTTTAATACACTTACTAGCGCGTCGCCGTGCTGCACTTTCATGCTCGGCCGCCCCGTACCCATTTCCTTTGCTTGCAGTTAAAAAGCGTCGACTGAACGCCTCCGTCTTCACCGTCTGTGCTGCCCCCTGCACCCCAACGCGTGTTAGCTCCATCCTGCGGTTGCCTGTGGTGCTGCCCTCCTGCTCCTAGGACTCCTGCTGCTAGTCTGCACTCACGGCTCAGGGCTTAGCGGGATATATATTTCACTGGTGCTTGAATTGAAGGAGATGCTTGTAAATATATGTTGAACGAGGTGATTAAAATAAAATTGTAGGAGACTCATTCCAAAGTAAAATGATACAAAACGTACAAAGCGTTCTGCTATTATCACCATCCTCCTCCTCCTCCTCCTCCTCCTCCTCAAACAAGGCTGTTTATCTGGAACTTGAAGTGATCAAAACTGATTACAAGTACGATTTACAGCAACATGTGACAGTGTTGGTGTTCAGCAGTTTCTTTTCCTTGGAAGAAAACTCACTGGGAAACCCGGAGAGATGATAAAACTGGGGTCAAGTATTCATGAGTCACCTTGAAATTACAGCACTTGTTGGCTGGAGGTGTGTCAGGGTGAGAAACTGGGTCTTTCACATGGTTCGGTTCAACCATGTAAGGAAGCCCAAGTGAGGAACAAGTCCTTCTATTCCTTATTTCACAAAGGTTTGTTCATTCTGGAACTATCGTGTAGCTCGCTGGCAAATGCCCAAGGACTGATTACTTACTTAATACTGTTGATTGTTTTCATGAATAATGTTCTTCAGTGGACAGAAATCGTTCCCACAATAGTTATCTACTCTCTTTCTGTCCATACAGAAGACTATACCTATTTGTAAACTTTGCCTTTGTTTTAACTCTTGAAATAACATTTTATCCCCTCTGATATTTAGAAGTACATAAATCAACACCACGTTAAACACAATTAACATTTAACTAAATCTATTATCGAGACTACAAAAAATATTTTTTAAGAAAATGTGCTCTTTCATTAAGCAAATTAAACTATACGTACTTAGGGTTCTAACTATACGTATCATGAATTCAATCACATTTTTTTTTTTTGATTCGCAGAGATTTGTTTGAGATGTTTCTTGGGAATTTGTACTCATTTGTTTATTATTTTTAATGCCAATTACTTTATTTTTTCAGTAACAATTTCATTCTCAGTGGCGCTGGAAAAACCTTCTGAATAAATCTTGGCAGAAATAAAGAAATATATACTTGAATTTTGTTCAGCAAAAACATAGCTGTATGCTTCAATTAGAAACTAGCGCATGAGTAGCTCCATTTCTTGCCCTACTCTCCTCCCTGGTTTTATAGTATTGTAGTGACTGCTGCCCGCAATGGCTCTATTTAAATTTCAAAGCTTAGCTGGCAGATATCTGCATATGGTCTAGTGGATAAAGGAATAAGTTAATGAAGCTTAATAAGCCAACTAGTCTTTCAGCACAGTCATCCCTTGGTATCTACTGGGGATTTGTTCCAGGACCTCTACAAATTCCAAAATTTGAAGGTGCTCAAGTTCCTTATTTAAAATGATGTAGTATTAGAATATAACCTACACTTATCTTCCTGTATACTTTAAATCATCTCTACATGACATAATGCCAAATGCAATATAAGTGCCATAAAATAGTTGGTATGCTATACTGTTTAAGGAATAATGATGAGAAAAAATAAAACTCTGAGTGTTTGGTGTGGGATCTTATTTTTAAAAAATATTTTCAATCTGTGATTGGTTGTATCTATACGGAAGGCCAATTACATTATTCTTGACTTAGTAAAGTATTTTTACTGAAATACAATATTTGTGTATTCAAGTAGGAAGAGCTTAGAATTGAATGTTCATATTATTTTCAAATATAATTATTTCAGAAAGGTTCAAAATAAATATTTATACTTTTGAAGTATGAACTCTTCAAAGTCAAACTCTTGTTAAGATAGAAAATAGATGCTGGTTCTTTTGGTCTGATTTTCTGAAGGATAATTAGTGACATAGTTGAATTTGGAATTTAACTGTCAGAAACTACAGCTTATTTATCCCTGTGTTGTATCATTCTAAAGATAGAAAACCTCTAGAAAACTGCTATCTCAGTACCTTAATCGGTTTGACATTGCTATAACAAAATACCTGACACTGGGTGATGTATAAAGGGAAGAAATTTATTGAGCTGGAAAGTTGAAGCAGTCCAGTGTAGGCAACTGTCAACTGTCCCCTGGCTGTGTCAAACAATGGCAGATGGCATCACACAGAAGAAACATGTGCAAGAATGAAGAGTAGATACATGAAGAAGAGGGCAAACATGTGGGGTGGCCTTCTGTATAACAATTCACTCTTGGAGTAACTAATGTAGTCCCACGAGACCTACCTCAGTCCTATGAGAGGGCCAATAATAATCTTGTCTAAGAATGGTGCCCTCAAGACTTAATGATCTCCCTTAAAGAGCTCACTACCATAATTCCATTACATTGAGGAATTAAATCTCAGCATGAGTTTTGTTGAGACTAAACCACATCGAAACCATTCAGCCTCACTAAATGGTCTATGTGAAGTTGATCCTACTGCCAGGTGATAGAATGCTTTCTGTGCTTGGTAGATCTATGACCGTCTGATCAGCCACAGGTAACATCCATTATCCAGTTCTGTTCTAGGAAAAGGCCAAGATTATCCCTTTAAGAAAATATAATCTAACAATTCTTTAAATAGCAGATTCATTTTGAAGTACACTTCTAGTTTATTTCTCATTTTGGTAGTCTTAAATTTATTTCCAATTGGCATGACCATTAAGATAGATAATCTTCTCCTAGTTGAACAATATTTGTTGAGAGAATGTATTTTATGTATCTTTATTGCCTCACCATTACCTTGTGTTTTGGCCCTTGCATAAGATAGGTAATATATCAATAATGGTTGAATTAAATTAGTATGAGGTTCATTCCCGTTGCCTACTTTTTATCCTTTCCCGTTTCCCCACCTTGTCTTTCCATACCTCATTTTTCACCTCTTTATCCTTATTATTTAAAATAATAAGTCATTTCTCCAACCATAACAATAATTACCCTAAAACTTAATTTCTTGTAATTTTTCCAGCAGTTTCATAAGTCGTGTTAACCATTTTTAAAGAAAATGTCACTCAGCCTTTATAAAGTTGAGCCTTTTAAAATTAAGATTTTGATCGAGATGTTTTTAGTGTTACTGATAGAAATCAGTTACCATGACAGTTCTCGGCCCATTTGGCTACTTCATGCAGTCAGCTGAGTCAACAGTCTTGCTGACCACACCAGTCACATGCATGCTTCCCTTACACAGTCAGAGGTGCGGTGAGGAGAATGTAGCGAACAGTCTCCCCCTTAGTCAGCCATATATATATATATATATGAAGCTTTTACTCAGGCAGTGTATCAAAAAGGCGTATTTAGTGTTTGCTCTCCCAATGAGGCAGGGAAACAGTAGTAAAATCATGGATTTGGATGTTTGAATTCTTACTTTTATCATAATATTAAAGTGTGATCTTGGGTTAGTTATTAATCTCCTGTATCCTATTTTATTGTATAATAATAATGATTTTCTGTAGCATTACTCTTAGCATTTCTTACATGAAATAATATAAATAAGGTGCCTGTGATAGAATAACCATCAAAGTCAATTACTCTGTATTAATGTATCAAGATAATCTCTCCCTATCTCTTCAGAAATGGTATCTTGGAGAGACAATCGGTTAATGATGCTGTCTGTCACACGATGCCTTTGAGAAAGAGAAACGTAACTGGTCTATATCTGTATTAAACCTGGAACTCTTACTTCACGAACAAACAACAGAGAAGGCAGATCATATTGCATATTTGATATAGATCATCATTTGAATTCCTGACGATAGTTTTGGGACTCATCTGTCTTCCTCATGATGTCTGAGAAATTGGAGTGCCCTGAGACACCATCAGACTTTCAGATCTACCCCTGTTTTGGCATAATTGTGATTTACACAAATAGAACAAGTTTAAGCCACTAAGCAATTTGAGCAATATGGAACGCATTAGATTGTATCTTGGGTCTTGTCTTGCTGATTAAAAACTCATACTGAGGAAGAGGTTTGATTGTAGAAAGAATTAATAAAAAGTCTTTGGGAGAAATTTTAGTAGAAAATCTTTCCCTAGAATTTATTGCTAGTCACAAGAATTTATGGGTTAAGTTTTACCCATCTGTGGAAATGTTATAAATATTACTGCATGATGACACTGTGAGTGAGCTTTTTTGCCTTTGCTTCTTTGTGTTTCTAGTTTCCTCAATAAAAAAAATATATCAAAGTGGCAGCAGTCGAGTCTACACTATATATAACATGTATTTCATACACACACAGGGAAGAAATGCTGCTTTGTGCATATTTTGGGGGATGGAATGAAAATATCCTCCCTAATTTCTAGGAGTTGCTTTTGATAGAGGGCAAATACTGTTTTGTCCCATGTGTGTTCTGAGCATTTTCCGCTCAAAAGTTAGATTTTCTTTCCCTGAAGCAGCTCTTTCTGCCCGTTCGTGGATCTCATCAGCACAATCTGCAGGGTTTGTATGCAGCTGGCTCTCCCTGTTTTTACTTCTGAATGGGTCGCTTATTTCTTTCTAGCAGTTCTTACTTTCTTTTTTTTTTCTGATTGACCCAAAATGGGTGCAGATGTGGTAAGCACATGCTGAAAGTTGTTGAATATTATTTTCGCCCTAAAGGAAGGCCTGACATAAGCAGTTTGAGATTGTGTGAATTCTTGGGTCTGCAGTGGCTTTCCAACATGGCTCTGTTGCCAGTGATGGCAGAAACCAGGGAGAGGCCTGAGGAGGTAAACCGCAGACCGACTTGGTTGCCAACAGTTGACGACCTCATGTATTCCTTGGTGGGTGAGCTTGTGAAATACAGAGTTATTAAGTGAAGTTTGGGTTTTCAAAACTGGCACTAAGGGTGAAGTCATAATGTGGTATTTTCCTTATATGCTTTAGTGCACACCCATAGAAGCCAATTTCTGTTACTTGCTTACTTACAACAAAGATAGGCTCTTCCTGCCAATTCCAAATTTTGAATTTTCTTTCAGTTATTTCTAATATCCTTTTGTTAGTTGCATACTGTATTGACAATCCATTAATCTGGGGGTAAAATAACTCCATTTTCCCTCTTATGTTATGAAATGTGTATTATATTATAAATATATAATTGCTAAAATAAGGATAATGTAATATACTTAATTATTGTATATGTAGCTAATCACATTGCTCATGAACTGTTTTTCGATACTTAGGGAAAACATGCTTAAAATAGCGTTAACTATATAGTCAAGATATATATTTTTTCAAACCATGAACATTATAAATATGTAAAAAATATATCATATATAACATACATATAATATATAATATATAAAATATATATATTTGAGACAGAACATTACTATGTAAGACTGAGAAAGAGTCTTACTATGTAGCCCAGGCAAGCCTCAAAGTCATAGATTCTCCTGCCTCAGCTTCCCCCAACAAATGAATGTTTTTTTAACCTAGAGAAAAGAATGACTTCTTTCTTTATAGAAGACAGTCAAGAAAATTGATCAAATTATCATGTTTCCTTTTGTTTCTAAGGAAGCAAGTGCTTACTCATTTGTTTGCTTATTTAAAAAGTTGGATTGAGAGCCTACCTCACACCAAGTGCTTTGTCTGGGAGAAAGTGACACAGAAACCAATTAGAGACTAATCCCTGCTCTTCTGCAGTCCGCAGACTAATGTAAAGATAGGTAAGTCAACAACTGCAACAAGGGAACTTTAGAGGAAAACTCCGAATCTAGATTTGGGGGGTCAGAAAGGAAAACTAAGAGTAAAGTAGGTCCGAAAAATGAGTGGAAGTTATCCAAACTTCCGTGTGTGCTGAGATAGAAAAAGGGACAGTATGTGCAAGAGCTTCTTGAAGGTGAGAGAAGAAAAAGGAGAGAAAAGGCACCAGCTAATGACTCGAGTCTACATTTGGAATGAATTAAAATAACACAAAAAGCAGTTGAAAACTCAGTCCATGATCATCATTAGGCTCTTACAAGCTTACTGGCCAGTTCCAAAGTTTGCTTTCTTGGAACAGACGAAGAGAATTTAACAAATTTCCCCTTAGGGGTAAGAGAAAGTTAATAGGGTACTAAAAGGGTCTAATTTACCTCCCAGGATTAGATTACTCAGAATTAAAACAGGGCAATTGCGATGCAGATGCCATGTTTAAAAGCTAGAAAGTAATTCCACAAGACTGAAGTTTTTTTAAAAGCATTAGCGTTTGTTCAGTGCATGAAACATTCATTCCTGAAGAACCTTACACCTCAGTGTCAGGTAAATGGAAAAGGGAGAAATGTCATGTTGATTCTGTCTTTCCTTCTCAGACACATTCTTCAGTGGACTAGATTATTTGGTTTGGCAGGTAAAAGGATCAAAAATCAATGTTGTAAGAGGAAAACCAGATTATTTTTTCAAGAATACATCTAAAATTTCTTCTGCTAGCTCAAAATGAATGAGTCATATTGACTTAATAATAGGGGGCCATGTCCTAAGCTATCTTCTGTCTTACTTTCCTTGTTGCTGAGACAAAATACCTGATACCCAAAGTTAAAGGGGGAAAGGTTTATTGTAGCTCAGTTTGTAGAGGCTTCAGTCCATAGTCATTTGGCTCCAAGACAGGTGACGTGGCAGAGGGGCATCACAGAGGAGAAACGGTCCATGGAAAAACAGCCAGAAGACAGTGAAGCAGCAAGCAGCAGTGCAAGCAGCAGCTTCTTTCTGTCCCTTTCTATTTCATCCAGGCTGCCCTGGGTCGTGTCACTCACAGCTATGCTAAGCCAATTAATGAACTATTCCATACTCCTCATCCCAGCACCACAAACCCTAGATCCAGCCATCACTAAGAAACCCTACCTAAGATTGCAGGAGGCTTTGGGAGACAACTAGACACAAGCTGTAATACTTTCTAATTCTGACAAGATCCTTTTCTGATTCTTTGGCTTATTTCCCCAGTTTTCCAGTTGGACTATTGTGTAAAGTCTTTTCACACACCTCAGAGCCCATGCAGTTCTTGTTTTGGAGCTGGTTCTACATGCCATATGCCCTCTTAACATTTTGTACAAAGAAAGGAGACCCAATCCAGTTTCAAGACATCCCAATTTGGGAAGATTCTGTCATTCTTTAAGGCCTTTAGGATGCTTAAAATTTAGTTCAAAGACTGGGACATGATTTAATTTAAATTTTTGAAAAGAAAGGGTGACTTCAACAGGTTGATTCTTTAATCTTAGGATTTATTAATTCATTCAAAAGATGGTTACTGAGAGTTTAATATGTGCCAACCGCTCATCTAGGTATTGTAGTGTGGCTGAGATCCTAGACAGATACATATACAATAATAACACATAAAAATAACAATATATAGGGGCTGGTGATTTAGCCCAGTGATTAGAGTGCTTGCCTTGCAAGCACAAGGCCCTGAGTTCAATCCCCAGCACCACAAAAAACAAAAACAAAAACAAAACAAACAAACAAACAAAAAAATAACCATATATAACATCTCCCAGGGGTCGCCCAAGACAGTGGGTAGACTAGAACGTTCCTCTCAGAAGACACACCTGAGCTCTTACTCTTACATCTGATCAGGACTTGAACATGATCCCCCCACAAGCCTTCTCTGATACCTTCTGTGCTTAGATGCCTCCAATATGCATTTCTTTTCTTTACTTTTTTCTTTTTTTCTTTTTTTTTTTTTTTTTTTTTTTTGGTGCTGGGGATCGAACTCAGGGCCTTGTGCTTGCAAGACAAGCACTCTAACTACTGAGCTAAATCCCCAGCCCCAATATGCACTTCTTTATTGCCCAGCATCACCTTTCTTATAGCACTTACCTCCAAGCTTCATCATGAAGGGTGTTTGACCTGTTATCTATCTCCCTCTATGCTTTAACAGGAGTCTATGTTTTAACGGGGGAGAGAATGTGGATATTTTGCTTATATTTTTGTGCCAATATTTAGAAGAGTCCACTTGTCATTCTTGAGTAAATGAGTGATTATATATGTGAATCCTACTAGGCCTGCTAGAGAGGAGTTTCTGAAAGAGGTGAAAAGGGGCTTTACTTGGTGTGTATTGGTTGCCGATGCTTATACACAGGTGATTTCATTTAAGCCTCAGGACCAGTCTAAGTGGTGGAAAAGCAGGCATTTTGATTCCTGTGTGCTGATGAAAATGAGGATCAGAGGGTGAAGTCATTTGTATGTGTTTGCATGGCTCGTGAATGGGAGGACTAGAAATGGAACCTAGCTTGGTCTGATGCCAAATCCTCTCTTCTATCTATTGAATCACAGCATTTCTTAGGACTGAGAAACTATCCTGGAACTTAGCAGCAAAGGCAACCAGGATAAGAGTCACCTGAAATTTGATCTTTGTAGGTGCCTTTTCATTTAGTTTATTTTTCATTTCTCTCTGCTGCTTTGCTCTTATCAAATAAAGATAAACAGCAGCTGTTACTGGTGCTGTTGATTGGGATTTCTGTTTGAAAATGAAATCTTGGGCATCTGTTCTCTCCTATTATATTTTACTGTGAAAAGGGAAATCTATTTTTTCAAAAGGTAATGCATGCACATGGTAAAAAGGTAAATAATACCAAAAGGCATTTCTTTTTTTAAAATATGGTGGCGTACAGTAAGCATCTCTCTGCACTTTGCTTTTGTCACTGAATACTATATCATCAAGATTATCCCATATTGGTACATAAAATACGTGGTAGATCATTTTAATGATTATACATCACTTTTTTTGATTTGTAAGACACAAATGGCAGGTTTTATAACATGATAACCACAGAAAAAGTAATTTAACAGAAGTTACAATACATTACCAGGTGAGCACAGTACTCTGCTTTTTTGTTTGTTTTATGTGGAGGGCGGTGCTGGGGATTGAACTCAGGGACTTGTGTTTACAAGGCAAGCGCTCTACCATTTGAGCTAAATCCTCAGTCCCAGGACTGTCTTATTTTAACATACATAAGTTAAACAACCAATGTTACTGATAAAAATAGAATTTCCACAGCATAGGAAAGTGTAGTTTGTTTTCGTATTGAAAATAATACACGTATTGAAAAGTTTCATATTCCTTTTACTGTGAAATATTTGTGGTCAAGTATTATTTGGAATGACATAGTTTTAGAGCTGAGAGACTTTAGAAATAATTTAATACAGTGATTTTAAAGAACTCTGTATGAGTGTGTGTGTAAGAGAGTATAAAAAGGTACAATAATGTCTTGTTTATTGAACATCTACTGTGCTCTTGGAATATTACAAGCATTTTACATTATTCTATTGTTTATAACAATCTTAGGGATAGGTACTATTATCCTATTTATTTTATAGGCTGGAATAGAAGTATAGATTCTGATTCCAAATCCTGTTTTGATAACCATGGCTTTGTCTAGTATACATAAAGTTACTCAATATCATAAATGATCTTAAAGCCCACCTACTTATTCTCAACTGTCAGCCTTGAAGGTGCCTGGAGGGCTCCTCCAAACATTAGTTTTTCACAATATGTTTTTTAAATCTTTACAGACCTCATGCTAGCTTTAACAAACAGCTACTACTCACTGATACGAGTGCACCAGTTTTGAAAATACTAAAATACCTCTGAATCATTTGGTAAATAGTCTCATGAGATTCAGCAGCTGCTTAAGAAATGTTGCTTGACATAGACTGAATAGTGTCCTCCAAATTTAAATGTTGAAGTTTCCACTCCTGGGGCCTCAGAATATGACCATATTTGGTGATAAGGTCTTTAAAGAGGTGATCAGATTAAAATGAGGCAAGCGGGGTGGTGGTCCAATCCAACATAACTGGTGCCCTTCAAAGATGAAATACCAGGGCTGTGTGCCCGCAAAGAAAGGCCACGTAAGAACAGGGCTAGAACGTAGCCGCCTACAAACCAAGGAGAAAAGTCTCAGGAGAAATCAAACCTGTCAACACCTCAATCCTGAACTTCTCTAGTCACTTGAACTTTGAGGAAATTAATTTCTGTTGTTTAAGCCACCATGTCTGGAATTGTGTTATGGCAGCCCTGGGACACTAAGGGGCTGGTCTTCCACTTAATCTGGAAATGAAAAAATGAATGCCTGGCATGCACTAATGTAATCGTTCTGGTTCATTACTAGTATAACTGTGGACGTGTTTTAGTTTCTAACAATCTGTGCTACAGTGAATTTTCTTGTACGTATGTCTATATGATTGTCTTGGGGATATGCTTTAATATGAATTCCTAGAAATAAAATTGCTGGATGGATTTCGAAAATACACGTATTTTAACATCTTTCATGAAATATATTTTAAAAATTCATCTGGGCAAAGTGGAAGACACTATTATATTTATTGCACATATGCCAAAATAATTTGGCTGCTTCTTGCTATTAACAACTACACTGCCTTTGAGGGGAAAATTTCAAAGAAGAAAATATTTCAAATGCATTCAGAGCGAGGAGTTTGAAATTTTCTAACATCTGTTAAATGAAGCCCAAAACCACAAAGGGCAGAAATGTCTGGGATGCTCTGATAAAGGCTTTGGGTGGGAGCAAGACTCCACAGCACCACTGCTGAGTAAAGCATCTTCAGACAATATCTTCTTTGGGGTATCTTTTGCCCACAAAACATATCCATGATGACAGTTTACATTGTGTTCATCCCTTCAGGAATAATTACTGGGATGTTGTGTGGAAGTTTTCTTGTTCCAAAGAGGCAGGATCATCCATCATATCAACATGATATGGTTTTGCCAGATGCCAGATGAATCAGCAAATGGTACTCAATATACACATTCATCAGCTGTGACTAGTGCCTAAATAAAATCCTAAGCATATTCCTTTGGAAAATACTGTGGGGGAATGAAGATATCTTTAAAAATATTCAAACAGATATATGGCTCTTTGTTAGTCATTTAAAATTTTTAGGATTCAAAGAACTTTTGTCAAAAGCTAGTTCTTGACTATAAATTGAAAAGCTAGAGACACAGAAATTCTCCTGCTTAAAGAGAGAAAGAAAGAAAGAAAGAAAGAAAGAAAGAAAGAAAGAAAGAAAGAAAGGAAAGAAAGAAAGAAAGAAAGAAAGAAAGAAAGAAAGAAAGAAAGAAAGAAAGAAAGAAAGAAAGAAAGGAAAAAGAAATTCCCCTGCTTGAGAAGAATCAGAATCACCTGGAAGGTGTGCTAAAACAGATCACTGGACCTCACCTTAAAGATTTAGATGCAGTAGATCTATAGCAAACTTGGGATCTGCAGTGCTAATTTGTTTTCAGGTGATTCTGTTTGAAGCTCCTGACTGGAGAATATGCTCAGAAGATTGCTGCCCTTAACAGCTCTTTTACAAAATTTAAGGCACATGTGAATCATGTAGGGCAATTTTTTAAAATGTAGGTTGAGACCCAGTGGGTCCTCAGCAGGACTCAAGAGTCTACATTTTGACAAGCTACCAAGTGATGCTGACGCTGGTCTGGGGACCACACATTGAGCATCGACTATGTGTCAGTTTAAAGGATATTTTTGTTGGTTGACAATTTACAGGTTACCCGACTGAAAAGTAACGAAAATTAAAGAAACATGCATGACTTCTTCTAGCCCCTCCCAGTTTCTGTCAAATGGTAAATGCTTTGAAATATATCGATCCGTCTTTGGATGTAACTTGCTCCTTCTGCAGAGAGAAGGTAAGAGCAGTTGTTCTTATACCTGACTTCTTTATCTCAGACCTTAGATTAGGAAAGTGAAGCTTCTCAATTTCCTCAGGCAGAGTCGCAAGGGAGGATGTGAGACTTCACTCCTTCTGTCCAGATCCCAGCATCCATTCCTCTATTCTGCTGTTTCACACATCAGTTTACACCCATGCAAAATGAGGTTATTAGGTTCCACAGAATAGAATCAAAGAAGCATAAAATCCTGCAGTGAGAAAGAACCTTAATAGTTGTCTAAAGCTTTTATCCCTCTGAGACTGTGATCTGGCCTAACCAAACTCACAATATATAGGCCGCAACCTGTCTCTGGGTAGCATCTTCTGGATATGCCAATACTTACGCTCAATGATGAGGACCCTCTGACTCTATTAAGACACTCTGAAATGGAATGAACAACTTAGAACCAATGGAAACAAACTCGAGGGATGAAAACTTGTGGTACACTTCACTCTGATGTGGAAGAATCTGCAGACTAATGCGTTTCCCTATAAATATTGCAACTGTTAGCTGTAGATTTTCCTAGGCTGGATTGAGAGTCAAGTATTCTATCGAGTGTACCCAGGTCTCCTTTTCAGACTGTTAGTCACAATTTTGATTCAGAAAATTTAGACATAGTGAGAGAATTCATCTTCCCCGTGGCAGCATCTCTTTGTCCCTGGAGACAGGGCAGGGCCATGCTGCACTCTGCCTGCCCAGCTCTCCTGACTCTGGCTTCTGCTGACATTCTCATGCTCCTTGAGGATCTCAAGCTTTTAGAGTCAAACACTTGGCAATCGTTCTGAACCCCTACACAACACATGAGCCGCAATTTCTTTGTTTCCGGAAGGAAGCTTAGCTTGTAGTGCTGCAAGGAATGAAATAGGCTTTGATTTAACTTTAAACACTCTGGGTAAATAATTTAACCTCTTTCAACATAAAACAGACTATGATGGCTTGAAAGATCCACTTCTACTCCCCAATCTGAATCCCTGCATCTCCTTGTCTTTGTTACCCTTTCTAAAACTGTTTAAACAATTCTGTGCAGTTTTAATTATGTTCAAGCTTGACATTTTCTTATGTGTACAATAAAATGAAAGTATTCATTATTTACTCATTCATTAATGGATCATTTATTCAGTGAGGATTTATTGAACCCATATTATGTTTCTCCATGCACACAAGATGAGATACGAAGGACATAAAAATGAAGCACCCTTGTTCCTGCTCAGCAGGAGCCCACTGTCTTTTGGGGGAGATAAGTACTTATTGTCCATTCATTCATTACAAGAATATGTACAGAATTCCTCTCATGCCCCAGCTACTATTCTAAGCACGAAAAGGCTTACATTGTGGTTTCAGTGGTAGGAGTAGGGGTGAGATTGCAGAAGGGAGACAAACAATAAATAGCAAAGAAAACAATGAAATGGTATCAGTAAAAATGTATTAAAAACCAGAGTAAAGGAACAGGGTGGCATTTCTTATAGGGGAGAGACTGAAGGACATGGTCAGATGGTGAGATGGAGGAACAATACATCGGGTGGAAATAATTCGTGGTAAAATGGTGCTAAGACCAGAAGAAACACCACGTATTCCAGAATACAAAGAAGGTCAGGTGGTCAGAGCATGACAGTGGGAAGAGAAATAATAGGACAAAAGAAAGTATGAACTGCTTGGGGGATGAGCGGAATGCTTGTGAAGGTGAGGGTGTGAGGTGCAACATCATGGGGAATTTGGTGCAGAATCTTTAAGAGAAGGAGTCTATTGTTTTGCATCCAGGGTTCTTCTAATGTTCTTGCCTAAGAAGACTGGAAGAAGTTACTGGAACTGGGTTGGAGGTGTAGGGGTGGAAGGCTCCTTACAATTTTATGCATTCCCATAGCTGAAAATGACTTAAAAATTTGCATACCTAGAGAAACAAGTTCCTAATAATTGTACACAGTCAGGTACACTTTGGCAGTCCTTTTCCGAGTGATCACGAATTCCAATGTAGTAGTCTACATTAATGAGATATTCATATGGTCATTCTCTTTTGCCAAGGAAATCAGATTTATGCCAAAATATTTTTTCCTTATCACACCCATCTTTTCTTCTACAGGTATTTATAGAAAATGATGTATATGTATGTGTAGTGTGCACTTTTTTTCTTTTTAATGGAGATGCTTAGGGAATAAGGCAAAATTGCGAATTGAGTCATCTTGACTAGTCCTTCTTGATAAAGAATTGGGGTACTCTAGAAATATCATCTACTTTGAGGCTGAAAATAACTTACTAATATTAATAATTAAGAACAAAAAAGGATTGTTACATAATGTGTTTAAAATCCAGAAGTATTACAAAATGTGTGTGCATGTGTGTGTATGTGTGTGTGTGTGAGAGAGAGAGAGAGAGGGAGATTGTGATAATTAAAAGCAACAAATGATGCAGGTGTGCCTGTGGGTTGCCCTATGGGTCTTTCTGTTCCTGGTTTCAGATCCTCAGCACATTTGGGGCTTTGTGGGTAAAATGCAAAATATAATAGAATTCACTTAGCATCATCCTAAAGCGTCTGAAATAGTCAAACTTCTTTTTTCACATTCTGAGAAATAACATGACCCTAGGCTTTTAAATCCTACTTGGCTTGGTCTTTGTCTTTATAAGTTGAGCTAGTACTAAAGCTAGTATTTGCTGCTGGCTTTGACAAACACAGGTGAGGGCATTATGAAATCAGTTTTTACAATTACTTAAAAATTCATTAATCTGTGCTTCTTTGCATATCTAGGCAGTTCCCCCTAAAACTTTATTTTTTAACTAAGAGGATTTCAAAGCTTGGTATTTTTAAGAATCTCAGTGCCTAGTGTTTATGTTCTTTAAAAAATAAATTGGATCCCTATGCATAAGCAAATGTTAGAAAAGCAATATTTTCTCTCATGTTTTATCTTTTAATAGAAAGATTAGAATAATAGCACATTAAATTGAACTCAGACAGAATTTTCCCAATACTTCAGAAAACACATTACTTTTTCTATCTTTTCTGTACACATTTGAATTACTTTTAAAATTCCAAATTCATTATGTATCCCAGAGGTTCCCTTAATGGAAAATGGCAGACTTTCGTGTTAACCCCGCTTGGTGGCTGCACTGGTTCAAAGCAATTTGTCCAATTTACCTAAATTAATGCAGTGAGTAGCTTGTATATTATATTACTTTTAAAAATTCAACACATAACTTGACCTTTTCAGTTACTCAGGACCAGCGTTAAAGTATAAGTGGAGTAAATGATGTGACACACGATTGGAGGAGAAATGCCGAGAGACACTCTTTTCCATTTGCTTTCCCTTTTCTTTCTCCCGAGGGCCTGAGCTTTCTGTTAGAAAAGCTTTGTGTCTCGAAGTGTGAGGATAGAATGCAAATGCCTGTATAAATGCAAAGAAATGATTTGCCTGTGACTCTTCTGGGAAAATGTATTTATCAGATTACTTAGGTAGAACTTGAGGGAGAGGGTACTTTGACCAAGTATTTATTAAAAGAGCAGAGGAAGGGAAGCCCTGATTTTCTCGTCCCAATTTTCTTTTTGGAATATATGCGAAAGCTTGGGGGAATTTTAAATGGAGGGCTGTTTAAGTGTTTAAGTGTCTCTCGTGTTCAACTGGTAGAGTCTTAGGTTCTCTTGAGTAACTGGTAGAGACCATGGCCTTTGGCTCTCTCTAGTTGATTTGATTCTCCCTGATATTCCATCTGCACCTCTGCACATTTCTTCCATGTCTCAGTGCCCTTTCTGACCCATGTCCCAGGCTCTTAATGAATTTCTTCCTATCATCAGACCTCAGCTCAAGTGCTCCTTATTTCCAGAGTCCTTGGACTTGGATCCTTCTCACCTCTTGATTAGGTAAGTACTTCCTCATCTGAGCGCCACATGCATCTGTCTCTGTTGTGGTTAGCATCTCTCATAATCATTTGTTTGATTTTCTCCCCTGCCAGAGTGCGAGCTCTCCACGAGCTAAGACTAAGGGTCTTTATTCTTTTTTCTATGATCTGACATAGTTACTGCATTGAAGACATGCAGTGCATTGCTACCCTTGTGTATTTCCCAATTTGTTTGTCTCCTATAGTGAAGTTGAATATTAGTAGATCATCTTCAAAATACCTGTAATTTTTGTTTATTTTCTAAGCATCAGTATTTTTCTATTATTACTTCCCATTGTCAATGAAATGGAAGTTGCTTGTGTAGGGTCAAGAATTATATTCATCCTCCTTGTATAGTTGTCTGATCTCCACTACCCTGGTCCTGCTCCTTGTCTTGGCTAGAATGGGTAACTTGGCTGTCCCCTGCTTGATGGACAAAGAAGCAGCTGAAAGACAGTTTTTTTTAAAGGATTTAAAAAGATGGTATTGAAATTCATTCAGAACAACAAAGAACTAGAATTTGCACATTATTTTCCAATGGTATCAATTTGATCTACCCCGTTCTTACATTCCTTCTAAAATAACAAAATTGAATTGATTTGTAGATATTTTGTAATATTTACCTTTGACTAAATCAGTATGGATTTCTCCCAAGCCAATCCCAATAAATAAGATTTTATGATGTTTTTGCTTTATTTATGTATAAAGGAAAAATATAACTTTTTTTCCTCTTCTTCTGGTTTATCTCTCTATGTAACCATCTTCATATCTCTGTGTGTCTGAAGAGACAGATCTATAGATACACATATACAATTTCCTAGGTGTTCTACGTACTTATAAACTTTATTAGTACACCCAGAAATGGGGAATCAGGTAGTTTAGAGATGATTTATGTTGTACGTCACTTCTGTTTTACACTCACACAGATAAGCAGAAACAATGGCATAAACTTTCTTCCGCCATGAGTTTCCATTAGACCAACTTTGGTTCTTGAGACACACGAAGATGCCCCCTTCACATAGTAATTAGTGCTGTTCAGCTGATGTTTCTTCTACCTCCTGTTCCGGTTATATGGGTTCACATCTCTGTTCCCTTTGTGATTGTGTAGGGCTATGCAATTGGTTTTGGCTAATAAGTAGCATCTATCACTTACAGAGCAATCAACTGAGGTGAAACTCTCAGAATTCCTTTTTCTCTCAAAATTAACATCTGAGATGGTGAGTGTTCCCTGAGACAATATTATCAGCGTAGTAAATGGATATATAGACCAAATAAGAAATGAAACTTTGTTGCTTTAAACCAATAAGATGTTGTTTTTGCAGCATAAATATGGCTTTCCTGTCTAAGAACTCTATCTCTGCAGAAGGATCCTCCTAGAATCTACCTTTTCTCCTGATAGTAACCCACGATGCACAAGCAAAGTGAAAATCTAGGGTTCTCATTGACTCTTTTGCCAATGGTCCAGTGTCTCTGTCTATGTTTTTGTGAAATGCACACATGGTCTGTCTTGTTTTCTACCTACCTCCAGAAGTCCCAACAACAAAATGTCTTGTGCAGGCTTGAAAGTGTTTTAGACAAATTTCCATCATCTGAACTTCCACTGCTAAGAGATAGAATGGAAAACAATCTGCTCTCACCATCTACCAAATTTCTTTTTATCTTTTAAAGTTCTTTTATTTCACCTAACAAAACTTTCCAACGTTTCAGCCTATTTTATGTCCAGGAGGGGAGAGAATAATTTCTGTTACCTTCCCGAAGCCTAGATTTAATAAACACTTTTCCTCCTTCAGTCTTTACATTTCTAAATTAGCTCTAAAAGTAGGAGCAGTTAGTTTGATCTGGATGCCTGACATGGCCACATCCCGGAGAAGGGGAAAGTAACACAGGGACAGGAACGACGAGGCACAGAGTGTGTTTGCCCTAACGTTCTCTACTTTTGGCATAAATCCTGTCTTGATGGTTTTTTTGTCCATGCTGTTAGAATTGGTTCCCACACGAACACATTCCTGGTTTCATTTAGGAGCTCCGGAGTGCAATCATCTTTAGATTTTGTGATTCCCAAGGGCTTATGTGTCTGCAGGTTGACAGCAAAATCTAAATAAAGCCTCTTTTTTCTACTCTTTCCGTTTAACTTGAGCTGTCTAGCCCAACAGAGGCCAATGAAAGCAGTAAGCAGAAGAGAAGCAGGGCAGGGTCATGGCTCATGGGTGGTAAATGGAAAAGGAGCATCAGTACAGTCTGCAGTTTAAAAGTTTTCACTGACTGCAGAGGCAGCACTGAGAGGATTTTTTTTTTTTAAATCAAGGTTAAAGCTATTTTCTTTTTAATTCTAAGGAAAAGTAAGTTTCTTCAGGATATGTTATTCTTTTCTTTATGTTTTCAGGGTGTTTTCTTTTCCTGGGAAAACACAGTGTGTCAGTGAAATAGTTCATACATCTCTGAAGGGTGAAAGGCGGCGATGGTTGCTCAGGAGCGTGCTGAGGCTCCCACTTGGCCTTGGGCTGACCCGACTGCGATGGCAGCCAAGGCTTTAACTTGCCATCCTCATTCTAGAAAGTATCTGTGTAACAGTCTTTTAACTTCATCTACTTTAAGAAGAAAAAATGATATACTTCATTTTCAAAATACAACTGCTCGTTTCTTTTGCTTTAATATTGTCAAGGAAAGGGTCTCAGTGGGACCTGGTCTCTCAGCCGTTTTGGGTTCAGAATGTCTTGAAGTTCAACTGAAAAGTGATGCTGTGTAGCTGTTGTGAAAGCCTTTCCAGGAAGGGTTTGTGTATTTTTTTGTTTTTACTGAAATCTCACACAGATCTCTAGACTAAAACAAGGAAAAAGCAGAACTGCTTTAGTTAAAGAGCGAGAAGTGATTCAAAGCCAAATGCGAAAGATCCCCTTTTTCACGTTTGACATTACCCAGATACTTACCAAATGTAATTGAAACTACACTTATTCCAAATAGGGAGGGGTGGGTGAATGGAAGGGAGGGGAGGGGAAGGGGGGAAGAGGGGGGAAAACCAAGATATATCATGTACAGGTACAAAATAACCATGTTGATTATGATCATTATGTATGCAATGTACCAATACATGTTCTTGGTAAAAAATAATAAAAAAAATTAAAAAAAAAAAACAAATGTAATTGAAAACTTCAGAAGTGATATTTGAAGTAGGCCGATATGGACTTAAATCTTTCCTTCATTGCTTCTTAGCTGAGTAACCTTGGATAAATTGCTAGCCCTCTATGCACTATTTTTATTAAGTATAGGTAATAAACTTTGCAAGGTTATCGTGAGATTGAATTGAGAGTGCATCACATAGTAGATGCTCAACGAAAGATTATCTCTGTATCCCCCACTTCTTGAAGCTAAATCCAACACAATAGACCCAATCCTTACAATAGTGATTAAAAGTAATTTGTCTCCATTATTCTTCAAATATTTGTAGGTTGGTTTGGATCTTTCTTTTTCCCTTTCTCCCTTTCTTTCTTTCTTTCTTTCTTTCTTTCTTTCTTTCTTTCTTTCTTCCTTCCTTCCTTTCTTTCTTTCTTTCCTTTCTTTCTTTCTTTCTTTTTCTTCCTTTCTTCCTTTCATCTTTCGCCATATCAGCTCTGATTTTGTGCCTTTTTTCTCCTCTCTTTAGTCACTTAACTGGTGAAACAATAGATTAAATACTTTCTCCTTTATTTTATGTTTGTCAAATTCTCATTAATGGTTATAAGTAAAAAAACCAACTCAAATAACTGACATTACAGTTGTAGAAGTATACTATTGCATATTATTTACCTTGCTATTTCATTTAACAAATGGTGGTCAGTATATCTTCTAGAATTGTCTAATATGTATTTTGATGACTTTCCTCACTGCAAATGGTTTGCTTAGAATTTCTTTTTATATGTACACTACTTCTGTAAGTTTTCAAGATTTCATATTGTTATTTCATGTTTACACATACTTTTGATGTGCAAAAAGGTTCAGTGAAAATAGGAAATTATACTTAAAAGTACTTGTTTTGCACATAAAAGTATCCCAATAAATATTAAAATAAGTATGCAAAGCCGTTTGTCATTTTTATTCTGTACACCAGAATAAAATGTTACAAGATACTTTTCCTTCTTTCATCTTTCTTCTATATTTGTCTACTCTTCCACCTTTTCATAGCAGGTTATTTAATACTGGACTTCATTACATCTTTGCAATATTTGTTTCACTCTAAATTTGCACTCCGTTTTCTAGTAGGTTTACATCCTTTAAAGTTATTGAATAAATGTTTTTTTAAAAAATTGGAAAACAGACTCAGTGAATAAAGTTAACATTTTCTGGGCTTACTTTAAAAAATCACTGGGCTATTATTCATAGACTTATCAAAGAGTGATTGTCATGGGAACTTCTCTGGAGAAGTTCTCTTTTTGAAAGCAGGAACAAGCTGAAATAACTTACCGTAAATCAAGAATTTACTTCCACCTTTTTATTAGGTGATGGACTGTTTTTCTCTGAAGTCCCTGTTAACTCAAAGGACTATTTTTGGTGGTGCTCTTATGGTGTGATTTCTTACCAAGGGGGAGCACGTCATACGGAAGATTTGAAGTGATTTTGTTGCCCATGGTGATTACAGAGTGAAATGAAAATATCTTGCATATGCAATACATATGTTGAAAGAGGTTAGCAAAAGTCCAGCTTTAAAGATAATCAGGAAAAAAAATAGAATGAGAAGAAAAACTTAGAGTAAGTTATGTGATTGGATATATCTAAAGTGAATAACTTTTAGCAACCACAATCAAGTTTACATTCCTGAGCCATTAGCTAAATCTATAAAGCAGCTTGACATTCTAATATAAGTAGCTGCTCAGAAAGTTTAGACAACTCACTTTCTTCAAGTAGATATTTAGATAAAAGAAAGTTAAACAGTATGCTTTAGAGAAAATGCTTTTCTCTGTGATATAGAATTTAATGGAAGAAAAGTATTCTTTAGGAAAATAGACTCAAGGGGAAACAGCTGGACTTCTTACAGGTTATAAATGAAGTGTCTTGGAGTGAGACTTAATATCTTTGCTAAATGTTTCCAAAAAGTTGCCAGCAAGTCTTCACATCTTTGAACTAAAACACACAAAGTTTACTAAGGAAACACAAGCTGGATCCAAGCTGGCACAGCGTTTCCGGGCCCTGTGATCCAGTGAATCAAACTTCAGTCATCACTTCCCAACAGAGCAGAGCTGAGGTTCTTATGTGAGCAGATTTCCTAGTTGTGGCGCTGGGGTCTGTTTTTGAAAGGCCCTGTGATGGGGCCCGAGGGAGTTTTGATTTGAGAATTGCAGGAAATGTTTTTATCCACCTTCAAATAAAATTCAAAGTTTTTAATAATATGACCACTCAGGCCTTTTATAACTTCTTTCCTTTAATAACCTATCATGTTATTACATGGGGTAAATAACATGATACAGTGGGGTAAATGATTCACAGTATGGAATGAACAAGGTATGAGTACAAATGTGTGTTAAAAACTGTGTGCAATGAACTCGTATTAGCAATTATAGACCTGTTTTCAACCCATGAACAATGCTTCATACAGACATACATTTTAATTTGCTTAATTAAGAAACATGCTGTTTGCAAAATTATCCTGAAAGGAGAAAAGTATTATGGTTGCAACCGTCTACTCGGCTAAAACACAGATTTACTATCAGATTGGGGACATAAGAAAAAGTCTTTTCTATAATATTAAAGTTAAAAATCTTTATTGCACAAGAAAAATATATTCTTTATTTCCTACATTTGTATGCTGATATTTAGTATTTAAATATATAATAAACATGCTTTTAAAAATACCTTTGGTCTTGAAATCAGGAGATTAGTTTTGAGAGAAAAATAAAAAGGGGAGAAAAGATTTTAAGTTTGTGGTTTTTACTAAGACTTTTAGTATTAGGAATTTCAACCACCTTATAAATTTTAGTATCTTTTATGTGAGATTATTTAGTGAATGGGTTATGGATTTATATTTTTAGTTAAAACTAAACTCATCAATTTCATAGTAAGAAGCCATAAAATCTCATTAATGCTAGAAGCACAACAGTCTTCCGTAACATTTGATCTCATAGTCTCATAAGTAAAATATTTTGAACATGCACAGTGTTCACATGTTCACTTATTTATGTAGTACAATACAAAATACACACATAAAATATCACAAAATATGTAAGAATGAAATAGTAGTTCTCATATAAAAGCTGTCTTAGTTACTTCCTTTGTTGCTGAGACCAAAATACCTGACACATAAAGTTCAAGGAGAAAAGGTTTATTTTAGCTCACAGTTTTTAGAGATTTCAGTCTATAGTTGGCTGACTCCAAGGCAGGGTGGTGTGGTAGAGGGACATCGCAGAGGAGAAGCAGTCCATAGCATGGCAGGCAGGAAGCAGTGAAGTGAAGCAGCAGCAGCAAGCCTCCTTTTCCCTTTTATCTGGTCTGGGTTACAAACCTTTAGGGTGGGTATCACCCTTACCCAGAGTAGATCTTCCCAGGATCTACACCCAGAACTATGATAAACCAATTAGCAGATTAATCCAATACCACCCTTAATTCCAGTATCACACACCCACGATCCAGCGACCTCCCCAAAGCCCCATCTATTACTGCATGAGGCTTTGGGGGGGACAGCTAGATAAAAGCCATAACGAAGGGGTTATATACAATCACCATGCTGTGAAAAATAAAGAAAAAAGGTAATATAGCTCCTTCCTTTATTCTGTGTGTGTGTGTGTGTGTGTGTGTGTGTGTGTATTTAAGGTTCTAGGGCTTCACCTGGTGAGGCCTGGCGGGGCAGTGAGAGGTACTCCCGACTCCACAGGTGGCCTTCAACACTCAGCATATATCAGAATCAGCTGTGTGAGAAAACGCAGATGCCCAGGCTCTAATCGAGATTCAGCTTCACTTTGTCAGGGGAAGGAGGGCCTAGGCAGTGATATTTTACGCAAATTCTTCCAGGAGAAGTTCTGTGCCACTGGGATTTAGAATCACTGTTGTAGACCCTTCTTTGGGCTCCAGTGGAAGTTTTCTGCAGCTGTAGACCCTGGTAAGACAGGGCAGTAGTTGAGAGGACAGAGAGGAGAAGTCATCTGTCTGGTCAGAGAGGACGGAAGGGTTCTGGGAAGAGGTGTTCGCTGGAACCAGGAGAAGCAACAATCAAGCTCTCCATGATGGCGGTACATGGCAGAAGTTGTGCTGTTGAGGGTGAAGGCTGGCTGCTTTGGGAACTTTGGCAAGTCCTCAGGAGAAGGCCACGCGGGCGGAGATCTAGCGTGAGCAGGTGGGAACAAGAACTGTCTATTGCAAACTACATTAATGCCATTCCTATGTCATTAGACCTTCCACAGCCTGAAGTTGCATAGGGAAACTCAGGTTACTGCATTAATATTGTAACAATAACCAACTCTCATAGGCGGCTTCACAAATTACAAAGCTCCTTTGTGTGTATTATGTTACTTAATCTATATACTTCATCCCTGGGAGGTAGTAGGGTAAAGCTGTTCATTCTGTTTTACAAAGGAAAATAATGAAGTTCAGCAGTGTTAAATATTTGCCTGAAGTCATAGAACATTCAAGGGTAGCATTGGAATGCCAATTTAGGACTCTTGGCCCTTTTACTTTTCTACCACACCCTGAGCTGAGCTAATAGATAGAATTTGGTTATGCATAGGAGAGGATATCCATGCATTTACTAGTTATTGGCTTGTTTAGAAATGGGATAAGTGGTTTACTATTTTTGATCCCCACAGCCAGTGCCATTACTCGATCATGTCAGTTGCTAAAGTGCAAAACGCCTCTTTAGAATTTCATAAACTGTTACTATCCTAAACCCCCAATCCCTCCACTACCCTAGCTCCTACCACTCCAATCCTTTCTGTAGAACTCTTCAGATATCCCAATAATTCAACAACTAAGGAGTTAATAGCTGATACAGCAAGGCTATTCCTGACCCTGGTTCAGTGTGGAGAACCAGAATAAATGTCTGGGCTATTAAATATGTGATTGTTAAATAATAGAAACATTACCTTTCTCATGGCCATCATTTTCAAAAGCAGATGTTTTGCAAATTACTGTCATTGATAATAATAGGCTTTAGAGAATAATCAGTAAAATATTGACCCATCTATCCATAGAATAATTCATTTCGTCTGATAAGTTATCTGGATTGTCCCTCTTAAACATCTCTACTCTGGTCTCCTCCTCCACTTCCGCTGTTAGTGCCTTAATTTGGACTTCTACTATCTCTTGCTTATACTCTTGCAAGAACTAGTGAATCAAAGGTTGCCCTTTACTGATAGGATTTTGCAATACCTTGAGTTCCCCAAACGCGTCAGACTGCTGCTTCCTGCTAGTGTGCCTTGACTCTGTGACCCACCTTATGAAGTCACGCCACCCTTACTTGGTGAATACTGGTGAATACTAGCCAATTGACTAGACTTAAATTTCCCCTTCTCTACCAAACAACACCCATCTCCTTGTGGCCGCACCTACTTCAACCACACTCCTTTAATGAGCCCATTATACTCCATGTATACTTATACTGCAGCATTTATAAAGCCTTGTTACATTTACTTGTGCGGCCCTCACTTCTTTAAAACTGTATATGCTTTGGGGGGTGTGACTTGTGTCTCTCAACAGTCATGTCACCAGCACCCCCAAACACTGTCTGACATACAGGATATCCAGTAAGTGTCTATCAGATAAGTGCTGTAATTCATTAACAAGAGTTGATGTCTGATTGAGGCATCTTCCTCAAATGTGGCCTAGAGCTTCTGAATGAAAGCAAAAATCAGGTTAAAAGTCTTACAAAAGATTTTTGAGTTCTCATTTCAAATCCATGAAATAATACACAATGATATATTTATAAGTGTCAGTTGACAGACACTGCTGAGTGTTTTTCAAAGCAGTAGGAGTCCCGAATCCAGACACACATTCACACACCAAAGTGTAAATAAGTCTGAATCCTGCAATTAATAGTTTATTTAGAGCTGGGTCATCTCTACAAGCATGGAAACATCATTTCTAACCAGGACAGGATGTGTTGAATAAAATCTGGCAAGTTTCTCTTTTAAGAAGGACTTTAAGCATCATTTAAGTGCTTTAATAATTAGAAACACATTAATAACACTTATTTTAGTTCTAAATTTGTGTCATAACTGGCCTGATTCTTTTCTTTCTACATGATAAGTGGACAACGGGAGAAAAAAAATCAAACACCGTTTATGTAATTCTCAAATAAGCCAGGGAATTCCCATTTTGGAAACTAAAAAGAAAAAAATCTTCAATTTATAAGCGGCTGACCAAACACATAAATCCTTAACATTTTGTGGTTTATTCGTAAATACACTTAATTGCTAAGGCAGAAACTCAACATTTCAATAGTCTGTTCATTATTTATGCAATCTTATAACCTTGAAAGAAACAGTGTCTCAAAGCATGAACTATTTTCAAGTGCATTAATATCTGTGGAATCTCTCCCCAGTGACTTCCGGGATTAAGGATGCTACTCCAGACTGCTTTTGAAGAAGATAGAATAAGTGTTTCTAACATCTGTAATCCACAATGCACGGAGTCAAAATGCTCTCATTTCCAACCCTTCTACTGCAAGCACTGAACTGATGCTATAAATTTTCTTATCCTCAAAGTGTAACTGAGGACTTATATAGCAAGTGATGGATAATGCTCTGTAAAATAGTGCAAGTGTATACATATAAACACACCTAAACTTTAATGAATGATATAGCATTTATTATTATTATTACTTTGGCTTTTTTGAGACAGGGTCCTGCTATGTAGTATAGGTGGGTATTGAACTTACTATGTAGCCCAGGCTGGCCATGAACTCATGGTGATCCTCTTCAGTCTCCCTGGTGCTGGGATTACAAGTGTACTATCACACCAATTGATACAGCTTTTAATCCCTTATCCGAATAAGAATGAATAAACATTCAATAAGACTAAAGAAAAAGATCTGTATTTGTCTTTTAAATTGAAAACAACCTTATTTTCTATAGGTTCTAATACATTTCTACGCATAATTTCATGGAATTTAGGATACTATAATATAGCCTTCATATACTGCCTCCTTACGTGGACAAAATGGCTGGTGGAATATAGAGGGGAGACCCAAAACTTTTACTCTCTGTCAACATACAAATTGGCAGATGCCAGGAGTAAAGTTAGTCCAGGGGGAATTTTTTTAAAGGACTGTGGGCAAAGTAAGGGTGGTTTTAGTTTATAGGATTACTAAATTCTATTTTTATGATTATGTTGCCGTTCTGCTTTCTGTATCTGCTCAAGTCTGCCCCACAGACCAGCCGGATGTCCTTTGCTTTTGGGGACTCACTCTCAAATGAACCCTGAACCTTCTGGAAGTATTAAAATAATCAGGTTAAGTGCTCTGACAAATGTGCTTTTGTTTGTTCTGCTCTGTGCCTTGATTTATATAGTGAGTCTTATAGAGGTATTAGAATTAAATGACATTTATCTGTAATCCAGTAAGCAAATATAATTAGAAGAAAAAAAATTCTATGAAGTGGGGACTGTTTTGAAAATTCCAGGGCATAGGCTGGTACATATTTTTTCAATTAGTCAACTCTTTGAAAATTCCCGTCTAGGTTTTATATTAGATTGTCAACATGAAGCACTGAAATATGAAGACCTTCTCTTTCCTCTTTAAAAAAAAATTACACCAGATGGGAACACATATACTGAATTGCAGGAGAAAAAAATTTTATCCACTTCCCCCATTCTGGAAACTTTGCAATAAAAATTGACATTCCTTGATATGAGAGGAAAGACTATTTCAAGAGCTCTAAATAAATTATAATACCTAATCAGTCTTAATTTTAAAATATCTGAAATTGTCAGGAAAGAACACATTTCCTACTGGTGTGCTATTCATCCTATTGGCGGTATACCACTGAGGTCACAGTAGACTGGGCATCTCAGAGGGCTGAGAGAGCACAGCAGACCGGGCATCTCAGAGTCCTGATTCTGACGTTGGGTTGAATACTGCACAATCTTATGTAACCTTATTTGTGTAATAGGACTTTTCTCATTGGAAAATAGGAGTTCCTTGTCGGAGAACCTGAGGGTCACTGGAGTGCGGGGATGCAGGAGCACTTGTACACATGAGCTGAGTCTTCCAATCCAGATCTGCCAGCAAGTTTGGTCCTGGTCCGGCACCAGGTCCAGACTTGATGTCAGAAGCTGCTTTTGTCCTCCTCCTTTCGTGAGGGTGGGAATCTCATTCCACCTTCTGGCTTTCATTTTTTATTTATATTTTGGGTTTCTCGTGTAAGAGAAACTATGCAATATTTCAGTGTGTGTGTCTGATTTATTTCACCTAATATTATTGTCTCAAAGTGCATCCATTTTCCTACATATGACCCAAGTTTATCTTTCTTTATGGTAGAGTGATACTCCATTGTGTATAAATGTCACATTATTTTTATCCATTCATCTTTTGATGAATATATATATAGGCCACTTCCAAGATTTAATTATTATAAGTTGTGCTGCTATAAACATGGGTATGCTTGTAAATCTGATTACCGTTGTAAATACGATGTCTTTAACTCTTTGGGAAAGATATCTAGAAGGGGAATAGCTGGGTCAAATAGAATTTCTAGTTTAAGTTTTTGGGGAATCTCCACGCTGATCTCTATAGTGGTTGTACCAGTTTACATTCCCACCAACACTAAAGAAGAGTGCCTTTTGCCCCTGCAGCCGCTATAGCAGTTGTTAATGTTTGATTTCTTGAAGATAAATATTCTTTCTGGAGTGAGATGCACTCTCAGTGTTGTTTTAATTTGCACTTCTTAGCTTTTTGAGGAATCTCCATACTGATTTCCACAGCTATTGTTTAGAACTATGTCTTTCTGTTGTCTTCCTACATGAGGTGCTGTCTGGTCCCTTTACCAAAAAGGGCCTAAACTGTTGGCTGCTAGTCAGTCTGCTTCTGGCTTTGTTTGTGCTCCTAGTTTTGCATATTTGTCCACTTAAAATGCTGACCTTGTTTTTGAGATGGGCTGTGTCTTTTTGGCCTCTCTGAACTGATGACCAAATCCAATCTACTTGTATTTGGAATAGAGAGTGTGTATTAAAGCCTGGGTTTATGCAGACATCTTGCCTGGATGGCTGTTTTGGGACAAGTATTTTACAAACTCTGAAGTTCTACACAAATATAAAAAATCATGTCTATGTGCATAAGAAAGAAAATGTACAGTTTATCTTTCTCTGAACTTCATGAGCCATCCCTGAGAATATTTGATGGCTCAGTAATTAAGTCACCTCTATAGATAGCATCAAAGGTCAGTGACACTCAAAGTGAGGTCTACATCTGTGCCGCTTTGTGAACTCTTGCTGCCTAGGGCAAGATAAATTCAGAAAGTGAAAGTAAGCACAGGAAACTTTCAGAACCATTCAACAAAAATTTTTACATTTGTTGCATCTAATTTAAAGAATTTGAATAACTGGCCTCTATTTTTATGCTTTTTAAATTTCATTTTTCTTATACTTTACAAAATATCTCTGTGAGGTGAACGTGATAACCACTACACTGCAGAAGCCACCCTTATCTGTGATAGATTAAAAATGACACAACTCTAATACAGATAGGCTTATACTATTACTTATGCTTGTTGTATTTCATCCAACATGATTCCATCAATTTCATATGTTATCATTGTTATGTCTGAATAAAATCAAGGCTATCAATTAAGCAATTCACAATGTGCCTATGTATCATTTAGTTTTAAAACATTTATACTTACCAATAGAGCTCGTTTAGGCTCTGAACATGATTTTGAAAATTACATGTCACTCATATATGCATGAAAGGAAAATATTAATGCAATAAATCAGCAAAAATGCTTATTAAACTTCTTTATGTCAGAGTCTAATGCTTCTGACTCACTTTTCAATGTACGATTGTAATATCTGTGTTTTCTGCAGTGTTGCTTTCTGTGTCGTTAAGAGTTACGGATATTGTATTTCTTTAAAGATTTATCCAACGTCATCTGGGGTTTCCGTCCAAATTTCTGACCTTATTAGCAAGTTTCTGTGATGCTTACATGTATTTCAGAAACAACCCGTGTTATATAGTTTTATGCATGTTATTACCGTTTTTTCCTAAGTCCCACAGGGCCCTGGCTGTGGCTTTGCCAAGAATGTAAAACCTGTAGCTGAGACAGAGAATGATTGGGTGAGGCCCGGCTGACTCCTCATAGCGGAGATGGCAACGTGTGAAGAAAGAGTACCTTTATATTACTGAAATATGATCATTCAGAACTGACAACTTTAAAGAATGAGCTGTAATTTTACCTGAGTAATATACAGACACCCGGGCTCATGGCTAATATTTATTCCTAAATGAAGCACTAATATTACTTAATGTTTCTAAATTTAAATCTGTTGAATTTAAAGGCATTATCTCTCTGTATTGGCACTGCAACATCCCTTTGACTGGTTCAATCAGGCTACCGTAGAGTTTACTGTCTAAGTTATCTAACTCTTTGAGTAGCTTACTCCAAAGACAACATGTATGACGCACTCAGTAATAAATGTTCAGTGTTTCTTGTGAATAAAGACAAACTCACAACAACATGTGCACTTAAGTTCCTATTACTGTCTTCATTTGTTTCCTGGGGATTAGGAACACAGAAAGATAAGTTTTGGGGCCAACACTCAAACCTATATGTTTAGCCCCAGAGCCCAAAGTCTAAACTTTTAATGTATGTTCTTCCACTTCTGAAAAGTGAAGTTATTTTGGCTACACTTCTAGCTTTCCAAAGATCTCATATCTGATTAAAAAAAAATCTCCTAAAACTTTCCAGATCATAAAAGGACATAATAGGGGGAAAAAACAACAGCTCCGAATTAAAACAAACAAACCAGTTGGGCTAGTCCAACCCTTCAATATGAGTGGAAGCAGCTGAAAAAAATGTGGCCCAATCAGAGGTTTGCTAAGTCTTGACTTAGTAACTGCCCTTGGCAAACAAATGTAATCAGAACAAAACTACTTTCCAGTACCACTGAAGGGAGAAATGTTGGCAAAGTTTCCAGAAACGTGGCGACCACTAATTACTCAGCTGAGAGAGAATATAAACTAGGACTTACATAGACTTTGGATGCCAAACAAAACTATTACAATGAAATTCTAGGAGAGCAAATATAAACCAAAACTGCAGTCCAGGCTGCAGCATTCCCACTATTGTATATACAAAAGTGAAACCGGATCACCAATTTCTTGGAATGAAATCCTAATAAAGAAATTGAGTTTGTTAAAACGGAACCATCGAAGAAGAGGTATTTCCTCTTTTTGGAAGATTGGATTTAAACAACAAATTCTTGCTTACCTAAAATACAGAGGCCAAAAATGTCCAATAGCCAAATATAAAGGATTCTTAGATTTCTCTGGACATGTTATTTAAGAAATATGGTGCATAAAATATTTAACAGGGTATTTTACACATAACAAAAAGATGCAGCTACACCTCATAAAGAATTTAGTTTCCTGTGATTAAATACCTTTTTCCAAATTATTTTTTGATTAAGCTGTTGAGTTCTAAGAAATAAGTTAAGTGAAGTTAACAGTCAAATAAAGATGAATAAAATAATTGAATTGAAAGACAGTATTTGGAATGATGATACAAATTAATACAAGTTTTATTTTACCAAAAATTTTAAGATGTACTCTATTGACTTATACCAATACTATCTTTTAAAAATCCCTGCATCATTTAGAAAAAAAATAGGACATTAAAAAGACAATTCATTGTAGCTATAAGACAATATAACTTTTCCTTGCATTTTAAAATTGTTTTTGTTGTTATACTTTATATGTTTACTATGTGCCATATTTAAATCTGAAAAAAGACATTATACTTTATTACTTTGAAATGCACATTGGCCAGGACCTCTCATTTGGTCAGTGTGTCAGATGGAGAGTGTCTTCCTGCTAGAATGAAAGCTGTACCCTGCGTTGTTAATTATGTATTCACTGGGAGCAGGTACCAGGCATTTGATCCAACAGTATTCTGGATGTTTCTGTGAAGGTGAAATATTTTGGATGAAATTAATGTTTAAATTGGTACACTTTGAGTGTAGCAGATTACCTTCCAAAATGTAGGTGGGCCTCATCCAACCAGTTGAAGTCACTAACAGAATACAGAATAATCCGTCCTGGAACAAGCCAGAATTCTGCGATCATATTGCCTTCAGACTCAAACTGCAACTGTTCCCTGGGTTTCCAAACTGATGACTCAACTTGCAGGTTGGCGTTTACCAAATTTCTTCAGTGGTGTCAGCTAATTCCTTAAGGTGAGTCTCAATCCCTTGTGCTTGCTACATGCCCACCTCCCCCACCCTCCTCCCCCACACTTACTGTTGGTTGAGTTTCTCTGGAGAATCCTGACCCAGGAAGGAATTGAAAGTGGGCTTCACACATTTACTGTCTCCCAGAGTAATGGGACATATGGCAATTTATGTGTGTTTAGCTAAATAGATTTACTGGATATATGAATCCATTTTAACTAAAATGACTCTCACAATGTGGACAAGTAAGTAGCCTAAAAGGATTCTTTCTCATATACAAAACGAGATTAAGTTTATGATAAAATGAAGCACAAATAAACATCAAGACACTTCATAACTATGTTCCCAAGAAAAACTAATCATGGCCCAACTAGATAAAAATATTTTTTATAAAATTTTAATTATCAGGAAATCTACTTCAAAAAATGAAATTATATTAATGACGAGCCATGCCATAGGTATATGTTGTACTAGTAAATAATAGCCAATGGTTATTATAAATAATTTTCATTTAATTTGCTTTTCTTTTTCTACTTTCTTAATATAGAAGCTAAGCCTATTAATTTGAGGCCTTTTTTCTAATATAGTTGTTGCTACTACAATATTCGACTAAATACTGCTTTAACCACCTTCCATATTTTTATTCAGTTTAATATGTATTTTGAATTTTTATTCCTTTTTTGAATAATGGACTATTTAGAAGTGTTATTTAATTTCCAAATATTTGAGACATCTTAAAATGTTTCTGCTACTTGTTCAAATTTAATCCTGTATGTTTCTAGAAACTTATCCATTTCCTTTAGGTTATCTGATTTGTTAGCATATAATTCTTCATAACTGTGCCTTATGACTCTTCTTAATTCTTAGGCATCTATTGTAATGTCCCCACTTTCATTTCTGATTTTATTTATTTAAGTATTCGTTCTTTGTTTCTTAATCTAGTTGTCAATTTTGTGTATTTATTTTTTTCAAAAAATTAACTCCTGGTGTTTTTTTGCCTGACAATATTTGTTCTCTTTTGTGATCTGTATCATTTTCTTCCTTTTACTAATTTTGAGCTTAGTTTGATCTTCTTTTCCTAGCTCCTTGTGGCATAATGTTATATTCTATTTGAAATCTTTCTTTTTTTTTTTTAATGTAACTGTTTACTGCTATACGCTTCCCCCTTGAAACTGTTTTTGCTGCACCCCATAGGTTTTAACATGTTCTGGCCTTCCATTGCTGTTTGTTTCAACATGTTTGCTAATTTTGCTTTTAATTTCTTCTGTTACTCATTGGTTATTAAGGAGCGTATTATTCAATATCAACATACTCTTGAATTTTCCAAGATTCCCCCTGTTAATGATTTCCAGTTTTGTATTACTCTTGTCAGAAACTCTGACAGATTTTTTTTTTTTTTTTTTTGGTGCTGGGGATTGAACTTGGGCCCTTGTGCTTGCAAGGCAAGCACTTTAACCACTGAGCTAAATCCCCAGCCCCTGACGGATATTTTTGATCTTCTTGCTTTTATTAAGACTTGTTTTGTTTTATGGCTTAACAAATGATCTCTCCTGGTGAATAATCCACTAGAAAAGAATGTGTATTTAGCTGCTGTTAGAACGATTTAAACATGTATTTTAGATACACTTATTTTAAAGGGAATTCAAATCTAGTAGTCCCAAAGTGACTTTTCTGTCTAGCTGGTTTGTGCATGATTGAAAGTGAGGTATTCTAGTTTCCCAGTTACTATATTGTTGTCTGTGTCTTGCTTCATGTCTTTTAATATTTGCTTCATATCTTTAGGTGCTCCAATGTAGGTGCATATTCTCTTTAATAAATTATCCTCCTTATTATCAAATAATGACCTTCTCTTTTATAACGGTTTTTGACTTGAAGTTTATTTTATCTAATATAAGTAAGCCACCTCTGATTTCTTTTGGTTACTATTTTTTTTATTAGTACATTTTGCAGTACATAATAATTCCATGGATCTTTGCAAGTTAGTACATGCATATAACATATCTTAATTCCTTTTTATCTTTTGTTTACTATTTTCATAGAATACTTTCTACTATCCCTTTAGTTTTAGTTTCAATGTGTCCTTAAAGCTAAATGGATCTCTTATAGGCAGGGTATATTTGGATGTTCTTCTTTTAAAATAAATACCCGTTTGGCCACACCATGTCCTCTAACTGAAGAGTTGAATGCAGTTATGTTCAAGGTTATTACTGATAGGAAAAGACTCACTCCTTTTGTTGTTTCCTGGTCGATCTAAAGTTTTTCTTCTGCGCTGCTGCTCCTGTTTACCTTTGTGGTTTGGTGAGTTTCTGTAGTACTAAGCTTTGACTGCTTTTGTGTTCTCATTTGTGTATCTACTGTAATTTTTACCTCTGTTGTTACCTTGAGGATTACATTAAAAACTTTTATAGTAGACTATTTTCAGCTGCTAATTATTTAACTTTGGTTTGCATACAAATACTCTAGACTTTTACTCCCTCCCTACAATTTATGTTTTCACAATTTATATTTATTAATTGCATATTCTCAACATTATTGTAGTTCTAGCTATTTGACCATTTTTTACTTTTAACATTAATATTAGATTTAAAATAATGGTAACAGAATATTCTTAATTTATTTATGAATTTACTTTTGTATGCTTTCATAATAGTAATTATCTTTTCACTTGCAGTTGAAGCACCTAAGTATTTTCTGTAAGGCCTATCTACTGGTAATAAATTCTTTCAGCTTTCATTTGCCTAGGAAAGGCCACTTCTGAAAATAGCCTTGCTGGGTATAGCATTCTACCCTGGCACACACCCTCTAGCTTTGAGTATATTGTTCTCTGTGTCCTTGGCCTACAAGGTTTCTGCTGAGACATTCACCGGTAGTCTACTGGAATTCTTTTAGGTAACTTAAAACTTTTCTCATGCTGTTGTAGAATACCGCCCGCCTTTGTTTTTTACTTTTGTCAATTTGATTATAATGTAGCTCTTAGAGGATCTCTTTGTGTTGGATTTATGGGGGAACTTTTGCACTTCATAGGTCTGGAAATTTTTCATTGGTAAAGCACATTTGTGTGCTGCTTCTTTCTCTAGAAAACTCATCATATAAATACTTCCTTACTAGACTCCCATAATTCCCATAGCCTTGCTTCACTCTTTTTAACTCTTTTTTTCCACTGAGTAGATTATTTCAAAAGACTTGTCTTAGACTTCAGACTTCGGCTTTTTTCTTCCGCTTTATCTAGTCTGCTGTTAACACTTCCAAATATATATTGTACTTTATTCATTGAATTATTTGAATTTGATGGATTCTTTTTTATCATATCTATATCTTTATCTAATTTATCACTCAGATCATACATTTTTCCTGATTTTATTGTATTGTTTACCTGTATTCTCTTGTATCTCCCTGAGTTTCCTTAAGATCCTTCTTTTGAGTTCATTTTCAAGGAATTCATAAATTTCCATTTGTTTAGGAGAATGGAATTACTGGAGAATTATTGTGTTTATTTGGTGTGTTATTTGTCCTCCTTTTTCACATTCCTTCTGTCCTTGCACTGATATTCGACCCATTTTTTGGAATAGTAACGTTTTCTAATTTTATAAAGTAGCTTTTGAAGGGAAAGACTTTCACTTTGAAGATGGTTCCTAGGACATTGTTTGGATAGTGTGCACTGGCTCTGTTTCTAGGTGGTCACAGTGGGGTCGTCTCCATGCACCTTCTTTGATTATAATCAGCTTCAGTGATGTTTGTAGCTGCCTCCGTGGTCTAGGCTGCAGGAGTCTGTGGTGGCAAAGGCGACAAGACTGATTGTTAGAGTTCTCAGTGGCAAAGATTTAGGAATCCTTTTGATCTTATTTTCCCACAGAGGGTAGACTTAGCTAAGAAGGTCCCACTTGATGCTGGGTCTGACTTGAGGCTCAAGCACCAGGGTTGTTTTAGCTACTCCCCTGAAACTGTGGTTCCCTGAAGGTGGGGTGCTGTGTTGATTTGGGTGTCAAGATGCTTTGGCACAGGGTGGAGGCGTGTGTGGTATTGTTCTGGTAGCTCAGGCTTGGCTTCTCTGCTGAGAAGGGCCATGAGGGTCCTGGGAATTGCAGCCGCTCTACTGGGCCTAGACCATCAGCAGCTAAGGATAGAACTGACAGCCAGTGGGTTGGGAAAATGGAGAATTTCCAAGGCAGCTTATCCAGAGAGATCAGAGAGCAGCAGGTTCAGCAAGGATATGATGCATTATTGTGGACAACCTGGTGCCATGATGGAAAAGCCCTGGGGATGGCTAGCATGGAATGCGCTACAGCAGTGGCTCTGGGTTTAAGGTGGTACAGCACGGTAGCAGTGTGGGCCACAATGGGGGTGGGCACAATGTGGGATGCTAGACTGACATAATACAATTGTGTGAGCTTCTGACAGTTCCCTAAACAGGGCTCAGGGCCTGGAGAGAATGGAGGATTCCCCAGTATCAGAAAAGACAGGGGTTTGCAGTAGTGAGTGAGGCTGCTGGGGGTCACTTTCTTACCCTTCCTCCATATGCAGTAGTCCCGCCTGCTCCTGAGTTGATCCGACTGGAGAGTAGGATAGTATAGGCAGGAGGCTCCTTCTCTCCTCTGAGCAACCAACCTGCGCTCCTGTGCTCCTTGGGATTTCTTCCCCTTCCTTGTTGTACTCTAGCACCATCCTTTAGCCATTTTAGTCAATGTATGCTTGTTTATTCATTGTTTTGGTCCTTTTGGGTGGAAGGAGGTGATAAATGTCAGGCACTTCTAGAATGGAATGTCAGCCATCTTGGAATTCCATTTGCTTTTGATCTATAGGTGTTTTTATATTTAAAATTGGTTTCTTGTAGGCAACATATAGTAAGGCCTTAGGTTTTGATCCAATCTGATAATCTATGTCTTTTAATTGGTGCATCTGCACCATCAACATTTAATGTGACTATTGATATAGTTTGTTGAATGTGTGGCACATTTGTTATTATTTTATATTTGATGGCTATATACTTTGTCCCTGCTTGTCTGTTACACTCTTTCTGCTGCTCGTGCTTTTAATTGAGCATTTTATATAATTCCACTATATTATTTCTTAGCACATCAATTATATGTCTTTGTTAACCTTTTTAGTGGTTGTTCTGTAATTTGTAGTACTCTTTTACAATTAATTCAAATCTACTTTTGAATAACACAATACTACTTCATAGTTAGAGTAAGTACCTCATGATAAAAAATCCTAATTCCTTCCTCCCATTCCTTGATCATTATTGTAATTTATATAACTTAAATGCAAGTTAATGTACATATACATATACAATAAGTCCCCAACTTATGTACGAATTCTATTCTAGGAGATCATTCTTTCTTAAGTCTGACAAAGTGAGTCTACACCTTTGACACAAATATATAATATAAAGCATAAAAAAAACCAAACCTCCACCTTGCTGTTGGTTTTCCTCTTGCTTCCAGACATCTGGAGCTCTGACTGAGCACTGTGCTACTCCACACTATTGCACTGAACAGTAAGCACACAGCAGCACAACTGTGACAATGTCTGGCAGACACGTCAGCTACTTCCATGATTTGTTTGCCTCTACCTAAGGCAAAGTCCGTTTGTATCTGTGGAAGCTCACAACTCAAATGTTCATAAATCAGGGACTTATGTATGCTGCATACATAGCCAAGGGAATTATTGCCATTATTTTGTACAACTGTTAATGCATTAGGTCAGTTAAAACTTTTAAACTTTTATTTTACCTTAGTTATTCTTTCTTGGAGGTTCTACCTTTGTGTAGATTCAAGGTTTTGACCTACCTCGTTTTCCTTCTATCTGATAAATTTCTTCTGTCATTCATTGCAACCAATTATCTCAATTTTTGTTAGAGTTAGAAAGTATTATTCCTTTACCTTTGAAAGATCATTTCATAAGATACAGAATTCTAGGTTTCCTGTCATTTTTTTTCCCAACAGTTAAAACAGTTCACTCTGTTCTCTCTTGCATGGCTCCTGAGGAAAAGTCCTGTGTAATTCTCTGGTCCTTGGTAGGTAAGGTGATTATTTTCCCCCTGGCTTCTTTCAGAAATTTTTCTTTAATTTTTCTGAAGTTTGATTATGATATGCTTAGTTGTCATTGTTGTTTTGGCATTTATTCTGCTTGGTGTTCTCTGAGCTTGCTAGAGCTATGAGTTGACATTAGACAATTTGGGGATATTCATAGTTAATCATTTCAAATACCTTGTTTCTTTCTCTCTTCTTTCTTTTTTTTAAAATAAGAGAAGACAATTTATTTGAAGGTGGAGAAATGGGGAAGAGAGAGAAAGCTGATAGATAGCTACACTGGCCGAGTAGGAGTAGGGAACATTCAAAAATGAAATACTCATGTCTTCCCTTTAAGTTACGTCTTTTGTTGTGTTTAGTGGTCCCACAGTGCTTAGATTTTTTGTTTTTTATGTTTTCTTTTTTTTTTAGTTGATTTTATTGGTACATTTTATTGGTACATTCATTAGGGAATTTGTACTTGTACATGATTTATCTTGATTCTTATTTTTTCCCATTCCCCTCCCCTTCCTTCAACTCTTCTTCCCTTCCTTATTTACAAAACTCTAATTTCCATTGTTTTCCTTCTATTCTCCTTTTTTATTCCTTTTTCCTTCCTTCCTCCCTCTCTCCTCTCACGTTTCCCTTTTCATTTGAACATTTTCTTCCCACTTTCCAATGACTATTACACATTTTGCTCCTTATTTACACTTTCAGTTTCTCATATAAGAGAAACAATGTGATATTTAAACATGCATGTCCGATTTATTTCACTTATGAATATGGCTTCAAGGTGCATCCATTTACCTAGAAATGTCTCAAGTTTATCCTCTTTTATGGCACAGTAGTATTCCATTGTATTAAAAAAAAAACAAAACAAGTTTTCTTTATCCATTCATTCATTGATGGGCTTTCGGCTTTTTCCAAGATTTATCTGTTACAAACTGTGCTGCTATAAACATGGGTGTGTATATATCACTGTGGTATGATGCTTTTTAAGTCTTTCAGGAAGATACCTAGGAGAAAAATAGCTGGGTCAAATGGAATCTGTAGTTTTAGTTTTTTGAGAAATCTGCACACTGCCTTCCACAGTGGTTGCACCAGTCTACACTCTCATCAACAGTGGAGGAGGGTTCCTTTTTACTCACAGCTCCACCAGCATTTGTTATTGGTTGATTTCTTGAGAATAGCCCATTCTTTCTGGGCTGAGAGGCAATCTTGGTGTTGTTTTAATTTGCATCTCTCAAATGACCAAATGTTGAACATTTTTTCATATATTTATTTGCCATTTGTACTTCTTTGTCTGAGAAGTGTCTATTCATTTCAGATGCCCATTTTTGGATTGGGTCTTTATATTTTGGGGGGGTCTGATTATTTGGCTTATTTATATGTTCTAGATACTAGTCATTTGTCTGAGGCACAGCTGGTAAGAATTATTTTCACATTCTGTGGGTTGTCTCTTCACTCTTTAGTTTTCATTTGCTGAAATTTCTTTTGGTATATCCTCAACCTCACAGTCTTACCCAGTCTGCTGTGTCCATGAAAATCATTCTGCATTTTTGTTATAATGTTGTTAATATCTAGCATTACTTTTTGATTCTTTCTTAAAATGTATGTCTCTGCTTACATAATCTATTTCTTCTCAAATGCTGTCTACTTTTTTCATTAGCACCCTTGGCTTATTAATCACAGGTTGAAAAATCTGTAACATCTCTGCCAATATGTGACCCTGATTCTGATACTAAATGTCTTTAAACTTTTTGTTGTTGTTGTTTGTTTGTTTTTGCCTTTCAGAATGCCTTGCAATTTTTTAAGGGTATATTGTATTTCCCATTGCTGAAACCAAATACCTCACTCCCACAGCTTAAAAGAGTAGAGGTTTATTTGACTCACACTTTTGAGGATTTCAGTCCATGGTCTGCAGAAACATCATAGCAGAATGGCCTGGCAGTGAAAATGGGTCACTTTGTGGAAGACAGAAGCAGAGGCCAGGGAATGATCACAAGCAAGTGTTATACTCTCCAAAGGCACCTCAAAGTTATAGTCTCCTTGGGCCACCTGCAACTGGCCCCCACCTTCTAGAAGCACTTTCAGCTATGAACAACAGTGGGTTGATCCCCTGCAGCATACAGTGCTCCCATTATTCAATCACCTGGCCTGGAGTGCCTTAATCTGGGCAAATTGATAAGATTAATTGGCACACGTGGTAGACATGATGTACTAGTTAAAAGGGACTGTGGTAATTAAATCTTTAGTAATATGAAGATAAGGCATGAAAGAAGAGGACAATTTTTAGTAGTCTACTAATCAGATCCCAATCTTTTAAGGAGCCTATCCTTTAATTAACTGAGAACTTCATTCACAAGTGCCACTCAGGTCCCCTCCTCCCACTTAGGTTGGACAAAATGATTAGAAAGACATGGAGTTGAGTACTTCATCCAGATGTGGGAAACCAGAACCACTATTAGTTAAGTGTACCCTTCCCCCAAATTTGTTAGGCTCTGATAAAACCCTAGAAAGTTGTGGGTCTCTGAATCTACCTGTCTCCTAACGGGAGCAATGTTTTGCTCTGTGACCTCGCCTCCAGAAGTAGAGCTAAATTGTGCATTTTCTTTTAGTTGGTTGAGGTTTTTCAAACCTGTTCTTAGGGTACAGTAGTGACTTCTAAGTTCTTCATATGTCAGGCCAGAAGTCTTTCCCCATACTTTGTGTTTTGCTTTAATAGTAAGTAGAGTAACCCAATTCTGTGTTCAAAGGAAGCACATGCTCTCTGCTTTTCAGCTTATTGGCCAGAGGCATTGATCCATTCATTCATACAAGAAATACTGGTTGAGCACCTACTGTTCATGCCAAGCATTTTTCTGGGGTTTGGATTCATGACTCCAAACCAACTCCCTTTCTGTTGTTCCTATGAGAATTTGTCTGCTTAGAGACAAAAAACTAGCTCATTCATGTGCTTCTTTTTTTTTTTTTTTTTAAGTGCTGGGGATTGAACTCAGGGCCTTGTGCTTGCAAGGCAAGCGCTCTAACCACTGAGCTAAATCCCCCGCCCATGTGCTTCTTTTTTAAAATATATTCTTCATTTAGATTAAGCCAATGCCTGGTGGAATACCTCACGTTATATTAATAAAGGCAAAGTTTGAAAAACTCGGCAGGTAAAACTATATGCACTGTTTTTAACAGGCTCAGGGAGGCACTGAGTAAACATCAGAATTATTACACTGGTGTTGCTCTTAATTTAATATGATAAAGCTTATTATTGTTAAAATGTATTTTAACTGCTAGAAAATTATGCCTTTGCTGTAAGAGACGTGTCTTTGCAATGATTGACCGATACTGAGACTGTATGCTTTAGATCAAGTAAAATGTATCTCTAAACAAAGCACACTGGTTGGCATCTTCATTATTTTTACTTCCCTGACTTCCAAAGTTTTTACCAGAAAACTAAAGCTAGTTTTGTTGTTGTTGCGTGGGGATGTTACTCTCCAAAAGATTACATTTTAATGTTTGTTAGGCTATTGTGTTTTGGTACTGTTTATTTAATTCCTAATTCTAATTTTTAAATTACGTTTGAATTTAACTCAGTATCTTTTGTTTTGACGATACAGCATGATTGCTAGAAGTTTCGTGATTTTCCCATCAGGCTACTGTGTATTGATTCTGCCTCTTCTCATTGAAATATCTAGAAAATTAATATTGATTCAAGAGAAATGGCTCTCTCTGGTTGTCCTGTAAATATTAGCCCAGAATGTTGTGGTCTCAAGCATTTTGAAACACCACACAGAGCATTAAGAGGTATGTAATACGGTGCTATGTGTAGAGCTGTAGGGCCAGTCTCTTTAGGTTTGAATCTTTTTTTTTTTTCCTTGGTAACTTTAAGCTAGTGTCTATGTTTGGTTTTTTGCATATGAAAAATAAGTTTCATAGGAAAACTCAGCCTATGAACTTCTTTGGAGAATTAAATATTTTATATTATGTGAGGTGCTGAGGATAGTGACTGACCTATAGTAAATACTATATAAATACTTATTATTATGTGGCTTTAATTTTATTTTTCCTTAATGACCTTTGAGCTCTTTATCTTAACATATATCTGGCACAATTAATCTGTGCCAGAATAATTACAAGTTGAAACATTATAGTTTTGTTAAGAAAAAATAGTTTCCATAGAAAAATAGAATACATTTTAGAATCTTTCAATGTCAGGAATTACTAGACGAACTCTTTAAATACCATAACACTTTGTCATTCAAGTTCAGGAATAAATATTCAAGTTATAGTAATCTAACTCTCATACAAAGAAGTTATGTTTTCCTCAGATTGTTTCTTGTGGTGGTTACGGGATTCTGCCTTCCCTTATCTCTGAATAATCAACACTGAGTTGATCTCCACGTGCTGACAGACTGGTTATAATTTTTTCCAGCACTGTGTGCTCCAGTGATTTCTACAGGATCGTTCTACTATAGCACACTAGCTGAACAAGGTTTCTATGGGAACCTTAAATATCTTTGTCATAGTAGTTATTACCTTTAAATAAATTTGCAGATGCAAAACATTTACTGTGCATTCTCTGATTGAATACAGCAAGAGTGGCCTTTGAGCTGAGGACAAAATCTAAGGGAGAAAGTTTTTAGAACAAAAATAGGTTTGTAAGGAATACTTGGGGAGAGTTCAATTCCATTACTTTATTTATTTTGAAGAGCATTCTACTGCCAAGATATGAAATAACTAGGAGGAATATTACTGAGGTGGTGACACATTTTTCCAGTAATAACTACACGTGATTTAACTTCTTCCAAATCAAACTTATTTTGAAAGAGATGCTTAGGAACATTTCAATACCAAGAGGAAAATAGACAGGTAAGGAGACATCGTCTCCAGTGTCTGATTATCTTTCAGAGGCCAAAAGATTGAGAACCATCTAAATGGGCAGTTTAGGGTGAGATGTTTCAAATGTAGAAGGGATGCTGAAACATCTGATAAAGAAAACACATTAAAGTACTGAAATGTAGTTAGAGCTTTAAAAATTAATATATAGCCTGATATTCTTTTTGTGAGAAATAGGAAATGTTCAAAATGATAGCGAACAAAATGATTAAATCAAAGCAATAATGTAGGATTATGGTCATAATGCAATATGACATTTTCAAGGTGAAAAATATGGAAATGCAATTGATTTTACAATAATCTAAAAATTATCACAATATGTGTATACCTTAAAATGCTTTACCATGACAATTTTTGTATATTTTTATAAATTATAAATTTGACCTATTTGATGCTAATTTTCATTTGATAGAACCAGATGTAACTCAGCTTTGATTATTTAGATTTATCATCAACAAATGTTAGCTAACCATTTTCCAAAGTCTTTGCGTCCATGTTATCTTGGGAAAAAATACAGCTTTCACTGTAATGAAATTCTCTATTACTGCAATGACTGAATTCTGATAGTGCCAAAATGATATAAAATTGCATACCTTTTGGTGTGATTTTCCCTGCTGAGTGAGATTGCAACAGTGGACTTCTTGGTCCTATACCCGCTGAGAGAGGTGTTTTCCCTGAGCCGGGTAACCCCCGTTGCCCAGGACAGGCAGGAGATGTTAACAGGAGGCAGAGAGAAGACCAGGTTTCCTTTGTTAGCCTGCAGCTCTTACTTTACAGGGTCTGGGAAGCAGCGCCAGAGGGAGGAAAGGAGCAGAACGCTAAGCTTTGTGGCTCACTTTGATTAGCTTCATGTGACAGTCATGGTTTTGATTTGTGTCATCATGACACCAGATCAACACAGACACACACATATTCATACACACTCCTATTTGGTTTATATTTTGTTAATCTCTACAAAATTCTTGATCATATTATAACGATGTGGTTAATTTATTTAAATCTTTTAGTTTCCAATTTAATAACTCGACATCTATTTCGTCCTGTCTTAGTAATTTATATAATTATTTTATTCTATTTTTTCCTATTAATGCAATTTATTTCATTTTCTTTCATAATTTTGTCTTCATTTCATCTTGAAATTTTATTCTTCTTACATGTATCTTCTTTTTGGTTTACTTCATCTTAAAAAATTATCAGGGAGTGTATTACATTTCTCTCCCTTTAAAAATATTTGTGTTATTCTCCTAGTGCATTAAATTGTGAGCAGGAATCATGGCCTCTGCCATGAAGTTAATTTGTGCCCTAAGAAGGGAAGCTGATGATTTTTACCAATGTCTTTCTGGCCCTTTAAATACCAACCTAGTTGAAATTGAAAAAAAAATTGTAAATCAATTTAGTAGTAAAATTGTGAGCTTCTTATAAAAAGTATTCTGCCTAATCTTAGGCTTCAAATTATCACAGGTGAGTAAATTTAGCCGCTGCTCTTTCATATGACTAGTGGAAAAAATTTTTCAGTTTCTGCTCACTGGCTTCACATACTTATATTGCCCTGTATTGAGGACTTGCTTGAACATACTTTATGTATTTGGATTTCACTTTCATTTTTTAACAGTTGAAGGGATAATACACAAGATCAAGAGAAAAAAAAATGGAGAGGACATTCTCTCCAAACTTCGATAAGCAAACAAGCAAATAGGAAAAAGAATTCACTACTGAGTAATATTTTCTTCTAATTGTAAAGTCAAATAGATTTTTGTAGTTGATACTATGTTCTTTCCTTTATAATGAAGTTTTCAACCTCTGTGTATAACATAGGAGAATAAATTTGTTCATGAGACCATGGGGGAACTCACTGATATTAACAGCGGAAGATGTAAAAGAGCCCAAATCAAAAAGTACAAAATAAACGTGTGAACTACATAGTAAGAACTGGAATGTAGCTGGGATACAGTGAGAACAAACATACGATTTTCACCCATTCATGTCTAATGATCTTTGCAGATGGTATTTTAATGATTTTTACTTCTGTATTTTTCACAAGCTCTGGAATTCATCAGATCTGGAAGAAAATGTTTCATTGATTCCCAGGGAATTTCTGGCCTACCCATATTCAGGAAGTTATGGGAGTCTCATGAGGAATCTTGTTCTTGTAACAGTTACGGTCCATTTTGTAAACTATGAAGAGTTGAATTAGGGTCAGTAATAGCTACTATTTATTTGTTGCCCACTAAGTGCCAGACGCTACGCTAGGCTCTTTATATGTGTCATGCCATTATGTCTTATGACAATCCTATTGTGTAGATATAATTATCCCTATTGTCTAATGAGAGCTTTGAAACTCCATTAAAGTAACCCAAGGTCACAGAGCCTGTAAGTGGCTGAGCTGGGAAAGGAATCCAGGTGTTATAGACTATTTTTCACCATCGGTTGAAACTGTCTCCAATTTCTGAATGTTTATTTAAACAATCAGAAGAGTATCCATTGAAAATTAAATTGTGAAATGTTTTCAAGTTAAACTTGAATTTCTTGAAAGATAAGTAGATTCATTTGGAAAAAAATGTCTTCACTATCTTTGTTGTCATTTCAGCATCTTTCAGAATTCAGTAATATGTAATGCCATGTTAGGATCTCTGGGAGCGGAAGAGCAAAAATCCTTAGCACTAACTGCAGAGGATACAAGATATCTAGTGATAAAGATAAAAGAAAGTTGCACACGGAATGGCATGTTTAAATTGCACAAGCACAAGAAGTTAAATGTTCACATGCACAACTTTTCTTTAGTATTCGGGGCCTGCCCTGGGTGAAGCATCCTTAGGGTTCCATTTCTTTCCTGACCTTTCCCCTTACCTTCTTGTCATCAGTCCCTTCCTTTTTACTTTAATCTAAAATTGCTGAAAATATGTTTTAGATGACTATTGCTTCAAATGTTTCTTGAATGAATATTTTCAATATTAGTACACTTCTGATTAAAATAGTTGAATTCAATACACAATCAACATTTTCTGTGTAAAATAGTGGATTCAAGAACAGATTAGTAAACTCTGTTAGCCTTTAGTTCTCCTATGAGTAGCAAATTCTAGGATATTCTTTCTTATATCACTAAAATATAAAAACATCTCTTATTCCCTCATTTCTTTCATCTGTATTTATTCATTCTTGTTCCAGTCAAATCTCTTTCTACAACCCCATTTCTTTGATCTCATATGTTCTTGTCTACATGGACTGGTTTCCACTTTTTCTCCACTAGGAAGTTGATCTTGAAGGATTTCCACTAAGTAGCATGACTAATTTTCATTCAACAATCACTTATGGAAGCCTTTGTATATGCTAGGTCGTGTGTTCAGGGCTGGTATAACTGTAGAGGTCTAACTGTAGAAAAGAGAGGTGTCCTTTCCTAGTGGTCCTTACAGGTCAGTGGATGTTTAAACTTTTCTTTTTGCCTGGTTCTCACACATCCTCCAAACCAAGTCTTCCTTTCTGTTGCCTCTTATATTCTTTTATCCCTATGAAATGGGTTTCTTCCTGAAATTGTCTTCCCATGACATCAGTTCCTTCTAGCACCTGACTCAGTCCTTCTGGCCACTGTTCTCTTGCAATTGTTTTAATTTTACCCTGTTGGCATCTAGTGAAATTACTCTCTTTAATGGAAAGAGGCAGATAATAAAAATTAATATTCTATAGAGAAAGATTTCTTTCTTTCTTTCTTTCTTTCTTTCTTTCTTTCTTTCTTTCTTTCTTTCTTTCTTTTTTCTTTCTTTCTTTCTTTCTTTCTTCTTCTTTCTTTCTCTCTCTCTTTCCTTTCTTCCTCCTTCCTTCCTTCCTGGTGAGCTGAAGAATTGCTATCTTACTGAGAGTCAGGTTCCATAGGTTCAAATCCTCAGTCTGACTCTCTAGCTGTGATTTTAGACCTATTCACTTTCTGAGTCTCACTATCTTCTTCTGTTAAACTGGGTTAATAACAGTCCTTAGATGTCAGGGTTGTTGGGAGGATTAAGTAGGATCCCACATGTAGTAGATTTAGAAGAGCATAAATAAAATGCTCAATAATATTCTTTGATAATAATCACAAGTAATTCAAGATTTTGATGCCCTCAAAAACTGATAACTGGCCTAGGATTTAAAATTTGCTATGATCCCATCTATCAAGATCCTCAAATAATTATAACACAAAACATAACTTCTAATGATTTGGTCTAATATTTCCACTTGTAAAGTATGTACAGCCTAAAAAAAAATTCAAGGTGTAGACAGAATTAGGTATAAAAATATTTATCACATTAATTATTTAAAAGACCAAAAAGCCACCTCTGGATATAACTTTCACTAGCATGTTAGTATATTAAAATACTTGTAAATCTTATATAAAATTAGATATTATATGTAATTTGAGAATTTCCACAAATACAGTTGTAATGAATATTTTTACTAACACATTATAATTTGTTACTTAATAAACGTTTATTAAGACTATATCCTATAAAATTATCTAGTATGAAATGCTTATAAAATAACAAGTAGAAAAAAGATAAATAGTATATGTAATACACACTGAATTCTGAAAAATGATATGCACAGAAGCAAAATGCACCAAAAATACTCGAGTAGTTAACTTATTGTGGTGAGAGTATAGTTGTTCTCTCTAGCTCTATTTAAACGAATATTTTTTTGCTGGATTTTTTGGGGAGAGGAGGGTGCTGGGATTGAACTCAGGGCCTTGCACTTGCTAGGCAAGCACCGTACCACTGTGCTAAATCCCCAACCTCTAAACTAATATTTTTTTGCACTGAGTCTACCAATTTATAATTCAAATAAAAACATTTTTTAAAAATATGTGGATAATCTCAAAGTTTTATAACATCTCTTTTCAAAGTTTAAATCCAGTGGAAGTTTGAATTTTTTAAGTCCTGAATGTTTGAGAAAGGGGGCCCATTTTTGTGGGGTGGCATTGAACCTTGGTTACGGAACCACTGCACCACTGAGTTAATCCCTAGTCCTTATTTCTAATTTTTATTTTGAAATAGGATCTCCCTAAATTTCTCAGGCTGGCCTTGAACTTGGAAGGGGACACCTGTTTATAATATTCTCCCTTACTTACTAGAATGCTTTGTACTCTGCAATTAGGTTTAGTAATTCTCTACACTTTTGAATTTTAGTAACTTCAAGCAGAACAAATGCAAAAAATTTTAAAATGTTCTTTATTATACAAACAAATCTTTTTCTCATTCTTTTTTTTCTCCCTGTGCTGAGGATCGAGCCAGGGCTTCATGGGTATTAGAAAAACACTCTACTACCCAGCCAAATGCCCAGGCTTCTTTTAAGAGACTCTTGGGCCCAGTGAAAATCAGTGCATTACGTCTTGTGTATTTAGGACTAGCAGAAGATGTAAAGGGAATGAGGGAAACTTGCAAGTGTTAAGGGGGACAAATGTAAGGAAGAGGCCATCAGAGTTACTGTAGAAGACCTGATACTCTTAATTGATGTTATCTGGGACATGTGGAGGTCATGCAGTTTTCCAGGATATACAAAAATTCCTTGGAGGCTGAAAGAGGCTAGATTTCTGTTATTGTACCTAGAAAGAAAAAGTGAAGTTTGCTCAGCCTGGCCTCAAACCCCATCTCAAGAATGGACTCATTAGTCTTGTCTTTGTTACTTGCCTGGGAAGAGTTTAAGTAGCACTTTAAGTCTCTGGAATAGACTAAAATGAATGGAGTTAGAAGATAGTTAAGAAGCTGCAAAACCATGACTGGCTTCACTTTCACCAAGGACTTAGGACCGGCCCGCGTAGTGTGTCTGCCTTTCTTTCCAGGGACAGAGGCTGTCATGCTCAAAAAGCATGTTTCCTGGGGCCGCCGCAGGTCTTACATGAGTCCACAGCCCTGGCTCTGCTTTGTCTTAGCCACTCTCCTCTTTTCCTGTTCTTGAGACCCAAGCTGTCATCTAGATGATGGGGGAATATACATACAGAAAAAGGCAGAACGGTAGGAGAAAATTCCAATTTTAGCAGGAAAATGGACAACAAAGATTCTCAACAAAGATACCAAGAGTTCCAAAGACGTCAGTCCTGTTCGAGTTTTTTTTTCCCTATTTGTGAAGACATCTTTGCTTCTAAAGTAATTTTTTGCTGCTTTTCAATTATCGTCTCATCATAGTTGTGTAGTGTTTTACAGTGGACAAAATACTTTCATACGTATTATTCCATTTAATCCTCAGAAGAATCCTATTTACTATTTCCTACTTATTTTACAGATACAGACCCAAATTTAGAGGCTACATGATTTTTCCAGTTGACAGCCAAAAGGCAACTCAAACTGAGTGTATTCTATTATTCATCTCTTTGTTCCAAGGATGTCATTTGTCCCTAATGTCAAAATCTTGGAATGACTTTATTCACATTAATACACATTCCTCATTACTTAAATCCTGTTTTGAGCACCTTAGTATTTGTCAATGCTTTAAAAATTCACAAGTCTTAGTACAACAGAAAGAAGTCTAACAGACTGTTGTGGTTGTCTGGGTTAAGGATACTGTTTTACTCTATGCACTATGCTGAAGTGGCAGATTTGGCACTATCCTACTTTGAAGTCTCTCTTGATATATTTTCCATAAATATAAAGTTTCCCCAATGCTCCAACTTTGGGAGACAAAGAGAAAAAAATGTTATTTTAGGCCCAGAAGCAAAGCTGTGAAGGTTATGGGCCAAAAAAAAATGTATTGTCATAGTGCTCCAAATCTTGCGGAGGCCCAATAAACATTTCCAGTTCCCAGAGCCCATGTTGGCTCTCATCAAAGAGCTCAGCACTGTTTTTAACTCAGAAAGAACTCTTTTACCCTGATAACACTCTTAGTGTCAGATTCTGAAAACACAGAGCTGTCGAGTGTCAGCCTTTCACGGAGAGGGGTCAAGCTAGCATTTCCTCCCGAGACTGTGCACCAGCTCTTCCTGTTACTGGCCCTGGCACTCCAAGAAAGCAAAGCTGTTTGTTATTCCTCAGACCTGGATGAGAAAGAATCCATCTCTACTGTTCTCAGGGGACGGTAATATAACTTGGTGGTAAAAAGTGAAAAAGAGATGAAATTTCCCAACTTTGGCAGCATTTGATTTTTTTTCCCATTGTGCTTGCTCTCTTAGTATAATACAACAAATCTTAAATGGCTGTTTTATTAGTTCATTAAGAGTGCTATAAAAATACTTTTCACTGCATAATTGGTTAGGAGCATAAATTTGTTGCTCACAGTTCTGGAGGTTGGAAAATCCGGTGTCTGGTGGGATCTTGCTCTCTACTTCAAAGACACAATCTTGTCGTTGTATCTTCATATGGCTGAAAAGGTGAACAAACTCCTTCAGTCTCCTTATGAGGGCGAAGCCCTCCTGACTTACTCACCTTCCTAAGGCCTCACATCTCAATATTACCACACTAGTTTCCAACATAGGAATTTTGGGAGACATAAACATTTGGCAGTTGTATAAAAAAGGGTTAGTGAAACTGTGCCAAATTTCAGCTTTGCTGAAATATATTTTTATAGGATTTCATGTTTTTAATTCAAACAGTGATTGAGCATCTATTTACAGAAAGTAAAAAGATTCCATTGGTAAGCCTTCCTTGTACCTACCTCTGGACCATGTAAGGTTATTGTCACATATTCTTCCACAGAAATTAACAATTTACTTGACCACAGAAGTCATGCAAAAAAAAAAAATCACTAAAGGACTTCTACTTGGCAAGCAATATGCTAGGTCTTGAGTTAAAGAATATCCCCTCTTAAATCATAAGCAACCTGAAGACTGAGATTTAAATGAAAATTCTGTGAATTACAATATATTGTCTAGTTCTGCAGAAGACAAAGGAAGGTGTGGAATCAGGGTAAGATAGAAACTAGGAGCTCAAGTGACAGTATGTGGTGAGCAGTCTTTTACCTCTTGAACACTTCTACCTGTTTTGGATTTTCACATCTTGCCTCAGGATTCCATTCTGCTTAAGGGAGAAGACAATCAGCCTAGCTTGAGTCATGGCCCCATCGCTTGACAAAAGCATGGGGACTGGTGATACAAAGCTAGGAAACAGCAATGGGGTGAGAACATGCTACCAAACCAAAGAGGAACAGATAGAGACAACAAAAACCTGTGATATGCATTATACATGGCTCGCTATACAAAAATTTTCTGTCCTTCCCTACAACCCCTGGCAACATCTGATCTCTTACAGTTTCCATAGTTTTACTTTGTCCAAAAGGTCGTGTATTTGGAATCATATAGCATGTGGCCTTTTTAGATTGGTTTGTTTTACTTAATGATATGTATTTAAATTCCCTCTAAATCTTTACATGGTTTGATAACTCATTTCTTTTTAGAACTAAGTAACATTCTAATGTCTGAATGTACCATGTGTGTTAATTCATTCACTTACTAAAGAACATTTTAGTTGTTTCCAAATTTTAGCAATTATGATTACAACTGCTATAAACATCCATGTGCAGATTTTTTTTTTTTGGTGTGTGTGTAACATTTTGGGACCTTTGGGTAAATGCCAAGGTATGCAATTGTTAGCTCCTATGGCAAGAATATGTTCACATTTGTAAGAAGCAACCAAAGCATCTCCCACAGTGTTTATACCGTTTGCATTCTCACTATCTATAAATGAGAACCACTGTTGTTTGACATCCTTGCTAGGATTTGGTGTTATAAGTGTTTCAGATTTTGGCCATTCAAATAGATGTGTAATGGTGTCACATTATTGTTTTAACTTTTTATTGCCCTGATGACATACGATGCTGAACATCTTCTCGTATACTTATTTGCCATTTGTATACCTTCTTTGTGAGTTGTCTGTCCAAGTCCTTGACCTTAATCAGGTTGTGTGCTCCTTTATTCTTGAATTGTAAGAGTTATTTATATATTTTGGACAATGTACAAAGATAAGTCTTTTGCAAATGTAGTCTCCCAGTCCCTGGCTTGTCTTCTCTTTTTTGGGGGGAGGGGTGCTATCATTTCTTTCATGAATGATACTTTTAGTATTGTAGCCAAAAGGTTATTAACATACCCAAGGTCATCTAGGTTTTCTCCTATGTTATTGCATTAGTCAGCTTTCCTGTCTTTGAAATCCAATACCTACCACTTACAATTTAAAGGGGGAGAGGTTTAATTTGGCTTGTGGTTTCAGGATACTCAGTCCATGGTGAGTTGGCTCTTGAGCAGAAACATTGTGGCAGAAGGGCTGAGAAAATAGCTCAATTCATGGTGGCTGGGAAGCAGAGTAGAACAATGCCAGAGAGGAAGGAGCCAGACTTTATAAAGTACTCTAGGTCATGCCTCCATGACTTACCCAGTCTCTCTCAGAGGTATGTTTTGCTAATCCTCTGGGCAGCTCCCTGGTCAATCAGATTGACACAATTAATCTTAACTATCACACTTATCTTCTAGGAATTTTAAAGTTTCGCATTTTGCGTTTAGATCTATGACCCACCTTGAGTTAATTTTTGTGAAAAGTGTAAGGTCTGTTTATAGATTCACTTTTTAATTTTGCATGTGCACATTTAATGACAGCACCATTTGTTAGAATGCTCCATTGCGTTGCCTTTCCTTTACTGTCAAAAATCAATTGATGACATTTATGTGGGTCTATTTCTGGGCTCTCTATTCTGTTCTACTGTTCTATTTGTTTATTCTTTTGCCAATACCAAAGTGTCTTAATTACCACATTTTTATAATAAGTCTTGAGGTCAGGTAGTATCATTCTCCAACTTTTCTTTCAATATTGTGTTGGCTATATGGGGTCTTTTGCTGGTCTCCATGAACTTCAAAATCAATTTGTCAATCACCACAAAACAATGTTAGAATTTTGATTAGGACTGGTTGATTCTCAGATCAATTTGGGAAAAACTGACATCTTGATGATACTGAGATTTCTTAGTCATAAATATGGAATGCCTCCTCATTTATTTAGTTCTTTAATATCTTTCATCAGAGTTTAGTAGTTTCTTTAATGTTAGCCTTATAAATATTTTGTTAGATCTATACCTGAGTATTTCATTTTTGTGTGCTAGTGTAAATTGCGTTATGTTTTTAATTTCAAATTCCCCTTGTTTATTGCTGGTATATGGAAAATTATTGACTTTTATATATTATCCTTGTTTTGGGAATCTTACTATATTCACTTGATATTTCCGGGATTCTTTTCTTCTTAGTGGTTCTTCAGGATTATCATGTCATCTGTGTAAAAAGACAGTTTTATTTCTTATTTCTCAATATGTATACTACCACTTTTTCTATTTTGTATTTTTCCATTCGCTAGCTAGTATCTCCAATACAATGTCAGAAAGAAGTGATGAGAGAGGACCTCTTTGTCATGTTTCTAAACTTAGGAAATCTTCAAGTTTTTTCATTAAGTATGTTTGTTGTAGGCTTTTACATATTTTGTTTTGCGCAAGATGAAGAAGTTCATTTTTATTGCTAGCTCACTGAGGGTTTTTTAAAAGTTCTGAACGGATGAAAACTTTCAGTCTGAAGTTAAGAGCAAAGGACCACATCATACTTCCAAATTGTTTGTCATTTCTGATGTTTCCAGCACTGTCCACAGAGTCACTCGCTGGTCTCAGATCATTTAGGCACGTAGCATTACAGTCTCCCTCAATTCTCTATCTCTTGCTCCTATCAAACATACTTGATGATTGGTTTTTGGATCATTATTTATCTCTTATACTTCCGTGGGCCTGAATATTTTCCTATGCAGTCAGGGCTGCCGCAACTGTACTTACGCTATACTGCTGCTTTTCATGAAGAGAGACTTTGTTGCCCAAGCATGTACTATGTCAGGGTTTTCAAACTACAGGTCACTGTCCAGGAGTAGATCACGGAACTGGTCTAATAGATCGGATCCAGTATTTTTTCTTAAATAGAACAAAATGGAATGGAATGGTCAGAATAGAATAGAAGTGTGTTCTATATTGAAAGAATCAGGATCACAGCACAATAATTCCTTGCATATATACAGACTCTTTTTTAGTTTTTGGTAGTTGTATGTAGCACCATAACCACATGGATCAGACTCATAACCCCGCACATGCCAGACGAGAAGCCCACCTCTGAGCTGTACCTTCAGCCCGTAGATAAGGATATTAATATACATGTGTGTGCTGGTATGTACAGCACTGCCATATAAAATGCATTTCTTATCGTAGGTTATAGAGACAAAATGACTTTAAGATTTAATTAACTGGATAGGGCAGTAATCATTAACCAGTCAAAGAGAATATATTATGAAAGTACTTAGTTCATGTGAAGATTGCTGTACACACTGTCATAAAATACAAATTTGAGCTTGCACTATCCTCCTTGTAAATATTACAATAAATATAAATTTCCCTAAGTTCTAAGCACCTTCTAGTGTGCCTCAAAGCTGGCTACCGGATGATGTTGCCTTGTGAAAAACTCCTCATCTGTTTTTGTTCTCTGATCATTGTGTCCTTTCTCATCTCTACTAGTTGACAATACTACTTCCATCCAGAATATTGTTCAAAACACACTTCCACCATGAAACCAAGAAGAATTCTAAAGAAGAGCTAGTTTAAACATTTATTTGACTAAAATATTTTTCAATTTGATAAAGTAGTTCAAGCTTATTGTAAAAGTTTAGAAAATACAGAGAGAAAAGATGTAAAAAGGAAAACAAAAAGATGAGAGTCATGCATACAAATGTAGAGCTGGGATTGCTAGCATTTTGTGTATGTAAAAATTACCTTTTTGAAGTCACAGAAAATGTTTCATTCTGAGATGCTGGAAAGATTTGAATTACCTCACATCTTTCCCAGTTGAGGCTTAAATAGAATCAAACCGATGTGGACATAAATATTGGTAATTTTAAAAATACTCTTTATCATTCCTGAGTTCTATGTGTTAAAAAAACAAGGATTCAAGTAGAAGATTACCTGTAAGAAAGGCTATTTATAAGAATTAATGCAATGTACTAGTTTCATTAATAATCCGTACTAGTTTCACTTTGATTCAAAAAGCCAGTTTTCAGCTTTTTCACAGTAATGTTTAGTTAGGGTTGACGAATATGTGATATACACAGTATATCACATATACACAGTATATCACAGTGAGGAAGAACTGAAAAAACTCTGAAAACAAAACATATGGGAATGTTATTCGAAGGCTTTCAGGGAAAAACCAGAATGAATCTGTAACCCGAGTTCAAATTTCTGCAGACTTTTCTCCCCCATATCTGCCAACCATCTCATTAAATAAATTAATAACAAATTTACAAGAATAACTAGTATTTTGTTGAGATGCTGATATATATTTATTTCTGTACATGACCACCATGGAAAGTGAATGTAAATTTATGCATATTAAATGTCGAGGCCTGGTTTACAGTCCCACCACTGTCTGGTCTTTATACTTGGGGCCAAGCCCAGAGACTTACCCCACGAACTTACTTCACTGAGCAGAGCTTGCCCAGGCAGGGAACTGAAAGGCTGTAGTAACAGAGTGGGCGTTTGCGCCACTGGGAGTGGGTATAGGAAACGGAAGTTAGATTTTGTTAAAGAAAGCAAAAACACCTGTCTAGAAGTTGGAATAAAAAGAACTTTTCTCAGCTATCTTTGTGGTTTGAGTTAGAAACTAAGACTCTGTGAAGTTAATGATTTAGCAGTTTTTATTCGGTTGGCTTTTAGAAACTGAATCTGTGAGCAGTAACATCCTGTAGTCTTTTCTGAAATGTCTATTCTTATCATGGGTCATAAAAACTTGCGATAGGAATTTAATAAAACACACAGTGTTTAAGAAATTAAGATTTCATCTTAGGCTTTCCTAAGGGGAAAAGAAAAAACGTTAGTGTCAGTACATATGACCCTTCAGTAATTGGAAAATGACCAACAAAATGGAAAAAAATAATTTTATATTCTTCTATGAAATGTGTGTAAAAGATAGGGCAGAGCTATCTTTTATTTAAGCTTGTACCAAAACTAACAAATGACTCCAGTGAAGGTAGGATTATCTACCATCTAAAACGTCCCTATGCTCAGCTGTCTGCCTGGGCTCTGAGTAAGACCCCTGCATTTTCTCTTGGGCCAGGCACTTGCACTGGGAGACCCTGCCTGGCCAGCTTCTACCCAGGGAAGGGACGGAAGCTGGCATCGGTTAAACCCTTACCGTTAAGCTGAATCATGTAAAAATGCTGGCAGGAAGTACTAGTGACTTTACAAATGTTGCTGCTTTCATCCCCACACTTCTGCTTTGAGGTAAGCACAGTTTCACAGCTGGTGAGAAAAGTCAAAGGAGATAATGTTCATTGCCTAGACTGCTCAGTGCTGGAATGGAGTTCAACCAAGGCCTGACTTCAAAGCCAGTGATAAGTTAGTTTATCAAAAAATAAGGTATAAAGACATTCCTGAAATGTATTTTTAGGGTGTGAGGGTGGAGAAGTGCTTTGTTCACGTTGGAAAGAAAAAGGAGAAAAACAGAAGAAAGCTCAATGTAGAAGATCAAAATAAAACAATTATTATTACAATGAAGGACAGTTAACTCTATATAACACATCATATACTTGGGACAAAATAGAAGCAATAAATTGTTTCTTAATAAGAATGGTAAGAGTTGAATGTGGAGGTGCTTGCTCGTAATTTCAGCCTCTGGGAGGTTGAGTTGGGAGGATTCCAACTTCCAGTCCAGTCAGGCAACTTAGTAATTTATCAAGATGTTGTCTCAAACTGAAAACAAACAAACAAACAAAACAAAACAAAACAAACAATCCTCCCCAAATCAGTCTGGGGATATAACTCTGTGCACAGTCCTGGGTGCAATCCCCAGTAACACCCCCCACTCCAAAAGAAAAGCAAGCTAATATAAACGCAACAGTACTTGGAATCCAAAAGGAAATTTAGAAACTCAAGAGAGGACACTGTGTTGATTTCAAAGACAGTCATGAACTTTTTATTGTAAAAGGCAGCCTTAGGACCCTTACTAGTGCCTAACAAATCAAATCCAAATTACAATTCTAAAACATTTTTGTCAGCTATAGGAAGAGAATGCCTGACATGAATCTTCTGAGTTCATTTATCCATGTATAGATGTACACTGGTCATATAATTTGCAGCCCAAAATGTCTGCCATGCTCTCTAAAGGACTTAGAGGAATTCATCAGCCAATTGGTTTATTATGAGTAACTCCTTCACGCTCAGATTTAAAACAAATATGCTGGGAAAAAAAGTTTGTTTTTCTGTCTTTCAGTGAGCCTAGTGTGTACATAATCAGCACCAGGCTTTAAAAAAAAGAAAGAAAGAAATATTTAGTGGAAAGCAGTCTTTCACTATATCTCTGCATAATTCATCCGGGTCATGTAGTTGACTGAAATGCATTATATTAGTCACTTAAGAGACTTAAGAGATCTTTTCTGTCCAGAATGATCTAGAAGTGAGATTAAATAGGGTCCCTGTATTATTACTTGAGTTTATGAAGGTATAGTAACAAGCATTCTAAAAAATATTACTTTTCTCTTTATAATATTCTAGCTTTTTCCTTTAAGAATCTATTTTCTTTAAATCTAGACTAGAGATCTAATATGCTCAGTTGGGCTTTGAAGAAAATAATGGTTAAAGAAGTTTCCGAAAATATGAAAGAGCTATATAACACAACTAAATAAAAACCCCATAAACATTGATGAAAATAACACTAAACGATTCACAATGTCAGAGTAAAAAATAAGGAAATACAGTTAACTGCCAAATATTGAATACATTGGGGGATGTTTATGACATTATCTTTGTTCACTTTTTACATCTTGTTCTTACCTATCATGTGACTCTTCAGTCAGCTGACTTTTCTGAGAAGGGTCTCAGAATTTCACTGAATGAACCAGGTAGATGAGAAGGAAACTTTGCAACTGATATCAACCTTAGAAATGGACAGGGCTGGTTTGGAATTAGTGTCATTTTCTTCAGAGCCAAATTTCAGGGGTCACGTCAAAACTCAGTCATTAAAATGATATTTTGGTGCAATTCTTAAATCACAATTAATTTTTAAATTTCATAAAGCATGAAACACACATTTATATAAAGCCATGCTGTTGCTTGTTTGCTTTATGACCCTGCACCGTTGTGCAACTTGAACAGTTGTTTCTAATCATCTCACAGTTCCCAGTCAGTGCAGAGTTGTTGGTCTGTGCCAGGAAGTCCATGAGGGTTATCAGTGGTGTGTGAACACTGTTTTAGCTGTAGAACATTTATTACATGTTCCAATGTAGTTCAAAATATGGGACGGTGTTGCATTAAGTGAAAATAGATCCAGACCCAGACATTGTTTCTCCCTTTTGCCTCATGTCCAATATGGTTTCATACAGTACTGATAAGGAAAGTCAGGAAGGGAGTCCAAAGCGGCTGATAATTCAGAATTTATTAGCATTTACCTTCAGGTATCAAGATGGGTACATTTCAAGTTCTGGAAATCTGCTTCAAGTTACTTCTTGGGAACCTAAAGGAATTAAAACATTTTGTAATAATAAAAAAGAACCACATGTCACTGTTTAAAAGTTAATGGCATAAAGCAAAGTACTTCAGTACTTTTGAAGTTAGATTTTGATATTGATTATGCTAGTGTGCAAAACTCTTAAAAACCATATTGAAACCTGGTCAAACATAGAGCTACACTAAGCAAAAAGATATCTCTTCTCCAGTGTAATGTCTGACATCGATGAACTGCCCAGTATGCATTCATCCTTGGAGCTCTTATACTCCAGCAGATGGAAGCAAACAGTGGTTTTAATTGCTGCATAGAAACTAAGAGTGGTGACAAATAGTAATAACTCTAATTTATTAAGAATATGTTAAAGTCTTAAATTATCATTCTTGATAAGCTTTTTTAAAATCCATATTTCAAGGATAAGAAGACTTTGCCCTGATCTCCCAAATCCAAAATTAAGTATAACTAAGAAGGCATTTTTCAGCTGTTTCCCTTTTTCAGAGAAAAACTAAAAGATGCAGCATCTAGATTTCTGTGAAACCTTATCGTGAGATCTGGAACTCCTTGCGGTAATATTCAAGTGTCTTGAACATCATGTTTTATAAATATATATTGAATTAAATATTGTGAATCTGAATTGCAACAACAACTTGATGTGCTTTATTTTCACACAGATTTTAAGGGATGGTGGCTTTTATGTGTGTGGCTAACATCAGCCTGAAGCACCAGAGTGGTTCAATTAGTGATGATCAGAAGTACCCGAAGAGTGCCAGGCCCCAGTAAACATCGCCTGCACTGTGCTGTGTTGGGAACAAAGGGAAAGGTCCAGGGGGTTTCTAGGTGGAATAACCGTGTTTGTCTAGATGGGTTCAAAGTAGCCCAAATCCCTTTTCTACACCTCATGAAGGTCTTTTTCCTGCAACTCAGTATAAGAAAACAGAAAAAAAAAACTCATGCATTATATTAAAATATATTATAAACAGGAGATAACAGCAATTTTAATGTAGTTCTTGTGAGTGGAAATTTAAAGAGCACCCTTCACTCAAGTAGCTTGAAAATCACCTGAATTTGTCAAACTCATGTGTAACAAAAATAACAAGTCCTAGGGAAATAATAAAAATAGTGGAAATTTTGGATCTTGTATCAGAGTGGTAGACCATAGATAGCAGATGAGAAATTTCTGGGATCATTCCAGGCATATCACGCAGGCAACAATGTCAAGTTGTGTAGTTTTAGAAACAAGTGAAGGGAAGGATACATAGATGTAGAATATTTTTATCTAGTGCATCTACCTTTTGATTTGAACAGCATCCCAAGAAAAGGTGAATAATGAAACATGTTGAAATTGCACGAACTCCAAAAGTAACACAACTACTCTCTGAGAAAAATAAAAAAGAACCACATGTCACTATTTAAAATTTAATGGGATAATGCAAAGTACTTCAGTACTTTTGAAGTTAGATTTTGATATTGATTATGCTGGTGTGCAAAACTCTTAAAAACCATATTGAAAATGGTTTTGAGTTTCCCTTAGTGAGGAAATATGTATATTTTTTCCAGATCAAAACTAATTATGTTTTTCCTTTTGTTTTACAGCTATTAATAATCCTACTACACTTAGAGTTTTTTAGAAGTGGTAATTATAATTATACAAGACAAATGGCTTTGTATTTTTTTTTTATTTTAAACCAAGAGCATGTATTGGTACATTCTACATACATTGGTCACATTCATTACATTTATTCTGTACCTATACATGGTGCATCTTGGTTCTCCCCCTCTCCCCCGTCCATCCCCTCTCCTCCCTGCCTCCCTATTTATAGCAGGTTCATTCATCATTTTCCATATTTTCCCTTTCCCCTCTCTTTCCCCTGTTGCCTTTCTGCTTTTCCCCTTCTTTCTTTCTAGCACTCCTCTCCTCTGCACACCATCCTCCTTTTATATAATATCTATTACACCTCTTTGTCCTTATTTACAGTTATGGTCTCTTATATCAGAGAAACAATT